>WNWK01019589.1:0-37469 GCA_009830355.1 Cherax destructor
AGTGCCATTAAAAAACAAAGAAGGAAGTAACCCCAGAAAAGGACTTGGTACCTGAAGTGTTCATGGAAGGGGATTCCCCTTCCAAACACTAGCAACACCACCACCACCTTCTCCCCTCCTTCCTTCTTCCACACATCAACAACTCTTCAATAAAGGTAAGTGTCAATATATTACTATTTTATACTATGTACAGTATATATCTCATTGTTTTGTGTGTAGATAAATGTATATTTAATGTGTAAAAAAAATTGTTTTTCATACTTTTGGGTGTCTGGAACTGATTAATTTGATTTACATTATTTCTTATGGGGAAAATAGATTTGAAAATCGTCCATTTTGAAAATAGGCGGCCTCTCAGGAATAGATTAATCACGATTTTCAAGGGTCCACCGTACATTATGTATTATATTGGTCTCACAGTCCAAAAACGTTACTGGAAAAAACAAAATTAAAAAAGAAAAGAAAAAAGTAACAAAAAAGTAAAATACAGTGGAACCCCAGTTTACGTAATTAATTCGTTCCAGAATGCTGTTCAAGTGCCGTTACCAAACGAATTTGTTCCCATAAGGAATAATGTAAATTAGATAAGTCCTTTTAGATCCCCAAAATACACTTACAAAAGCACTTAAAAATACACTTACATAACTGTTTGAGTTTGGAGCAGTACGTAAACCGGAGGTCCACTGTAAAAAATGCCACTTTACGGAAGTTGGTGATGTTGCTGCCACGCAGTCATTGAGGTCAAATTCACACCTTTATATCTTCGAAAGTACTGATCAGATTTTTATTTTGTTTTATCATCTATAGAAAAATATCTTTTATTCTGTAAGAATTTTTTTTTAAATCTTGGACGATGGCTGACACTCTGAGATTTGGCCTCTGGACCCTGAAAGGGTTAAAATAAGAAGGAATACATGTGAAATAGGTATGAGTTTGGTCGACTGGAACAATGGAATTTGTAAAAAAATAGGGCTCATAGTAGGTGAAATCGCCGATGTGTAAATATCGCTGAGACTGCTAACTTTGTGAAAGCGTAATTCCCTCAGTTTTCCATTAAATTTTGTACTTCTGCTTTCATTTCCTTCAGAAAAAAATCTATATCATTTCCTGTGAGCAAGTTTCAGATCAGGGTTTCGATCCTGAAAGGTTAAGTTAGCAAGTATTGTGCTAATTTATTCCAGACATTGAACCTTTGAAGGAGAATCATTTGTAAAGTACAATATTGTAGTAACCACTGCCGATAAGGGTGGTGGAACCAAAAGACTCAGTCAGGGTCTATATTATGTCATAATGAACTACTCAATGATCTTAATACCTGTGAAATTATACCCATCCTATGAAATGATAACCAAAATCTTTCTTTTTCAAAAGTAGGAAGGTACTCAAACAATGAATAAGGAAAGCAGCTCCTTTATCTGTTGGTATGTATGAGTTCCCAAAAACACCTAAATCAAACGTGCTGCTCAGGGCCATTTCTTTAAGAATATTAAGTTCACCTCACTGGCTGGAAAGCATGCTAGCCAAACATTGTTATTTATTACTGGAAACTCTTAGTAAGACACTTTTCACACACTTGGATTAAACTATTAGACACAAAATGAAGTACTTCAACCCTGACTGACCCATGCCAGACCTTATTGAACTATGTGTCCTGAACAACTGATACACCATAGTACTGTACTACAACCCTGACTGACCCATGCCAGACCTTACTGAATTATGTGTCCTGAGGAAGTGCTACTCCATAGTACTGTACTACAACCCTGACTGACCCATGTCAGACCTTATTGAACTATGTGTCCTGAATAACTGATACTCCATAGTACTGTTCTACAGCCCTGACTGTCCCATGCCAGACCTTATTGAACTATGTGTCCTGAACAACTGATACTCCATAGTTCTGTACTACAGCCCTGACTGACCCATGCCAGACCTTACTGAACTATGTGTCCTGAACAACTGATACTCCATAGTACGTACTGTACTGCAACCCTGACTGACCCATGCCAGACCTTACTGAATTATGTGTCCTGAACAACTGATACTCCATAGTACTGTACTACAGCCCTGACTTACCCACGCCAGACCTTATTGAACTGTGTGTTCTGAATAACTGATACTCCATAGTACTGTTCTACAGCCCTGACTGTCCCATGCCTGACCTGACTGAACTATGTGTCCTGAACAACTGATACTCCATAGTACTGTACTGCAACCCTGACTGACCCATGCCAGACCTTATTGAACTATGTGTCCTGAACAACTGCTACTCCATAGTACTGTACTACAGCCCTGACTGACCCATGCCAGACCTTATTGAACTATGTCTCATGAACAACTAATATTCCATAGTACTACAACTCTGACTGACCCATGCCAGACCTTACTGACTTATGTGTCCTGAACAACTGATACTCCATCAAAAGCTTACTTCGTTAAGCTTGACTTTATTTATTTTATAAAACACTACATTTTTCTATAATGATGAAATGCATTAGACATTGATAAGTTGCCTTGCCTTGAAGGAGATACACTGTACACATTACAAGATGACAAGGTGTGTCATTTCTGTGCTGAAGTACTATTAACCCTTTCAGAGTTTTGGCCATGCTAGTATGGCTTACGCGCCAGGGTTTTCGTCGTACTAGTATGCCTAAATTCTAGCGTTCTCAAATCAAGTGGAAATAGGCTGGTAGGCCTGGGTGTGAGAGAATGGGTCTGTGCGGTCAGTGTGCACAGTATAAAAAAAATCCTGCACCACACAGTGCATAATGAGGGAAAAAACTCTGACCGTGTTTTTGGTTTAAACAGCGAATTTGCAGACTATTTTCGTATAGTATTTATGCTTGTATTCTCGATTTCTTAGTCTCATTTCATAGAATGGATAATATATTACAGAAATGGAGATAATTTTGACTGGTTTCAAGATGACAAGTACCTTGAAACTGAGCAAATTAGCAAAAATGTTCGATTTTGCCAATGTTCAAGAGTAAATAAATCACGCCATGCTTCCAATACACATCAACTGGGTAGTTTAATATTCTTGCACAAGTGTGCTGATATTATTTATACCATTTTTACAATGATGCAGTTGTATACATAACAGTAAATCTTCTATTTTTTGTGAGAATAAAAATTCAAAATGGAAAGCAAAAGTAATGTAAGAGGGGCATGGAGACATGACTAATGAACAGATAAAATGTTATTTGAGTGCCAGGAATGTCTGTCTCGTTTATTCTGGACCCTATTTTGAAATTGGCATTTTTGAAATTTGTGTGAAATTGGCCAAATTGCCAATTTCTGACCACCTTATTGGGTAGTTAAAATCGGTAAATTGGCGGTTTTTTATACTTTAATTTATAGAACAAATGGAATTCTAGCAAAATAGCTATAATTTTAGTAGACTGAAACATTGAATTTGCCAAAAATAGGGCTCAAAGTGGGCGAAATTGCTGATGCGTAAATGTCATAGATACTGCTTATTTCGTGAGAGCATAATTCTGTTAGTTTTCCATCAAATTTCATAATTTTGGTGTCGTTATGATCAGAAAAAGATTCTCTTCCATATCATAAGAAAAAATAATTTTTATTTTTTTCCGAAAAATTTGCGACCCTGAGAACGAGTTTGGGAGAGGGCCTTGCAACCCTGAAAGTGTTAACACTTCCAGGGTTTCGGCCATACTAGTATCGCTTACGCCCCAGGGTTTTGGTCGTACTAGTATGCCTAAATTCTAGCACCCTCAAATCAAGCAGAAACAGGCTGGTAGGCCTAGATGTGAGAGAATGGGTCTGTGCGGTCAGTGTGCACAGTATAAAAAAAATCCTGCACCACACAGTGCATAATGAACAAAAACTGTGACCTTGTTTTTGGTTTAAAACAGCGACTTTGCAGTCTATTTTCGTATGGTATTTATGCTTGTATTCTCGTTTATATAGTCTCATTTGATAGAATGGATGACATATTACAGAAATAGAGATACTTTTGACTGGTTTCACGATGACAAGTACCTTGAAACTGAGCGCAAAGTAGCAAAAATGTTCGATTTTGTCCGATGTTCAAGAGTAAATAAATCACACCATGCGTCCAATACACATCACCTGGTGAGTCTAATATTAATAATAATAATAATAATAATAATAATAATAATAATAATAATAATAATAATAATAATAATATTTTTATTTCAATGCATGATACAAGTGTACATTGTTATTGGTAGTTACAATTATAAAACTGTATTGCAAGGAGAGCCACTGGCATGCCATGGCATTAGGGGCAGCTTATTCTAAAGACTTATTCACTAAAGACTTAATGCTAGAGAAATTGATTGAGTTTATTCTAGTTCTGTATTATTTAAAATTTCAATCTGATTATACATACAATAAAAAGACAATACAAGAGAAATTGGTTGAGTTTAGTCTAGTTCTTCTTTCTTCTTTCAACACGTTGGCCGTTTCCCACCAAGGCGGGGTGGCCCAAAAGGAAAAACGAAAGTTTCTCCTTTTACAATTAGTAATATACACAGAAGAAGGGGTTACTACCCCTTGCTCCCGGCATTTTAATCGCCTCTTACGACACGCATGGCTTACGGAGGAAGAATTCTGTTCCACTTCCCCAAGGAGATAAGAGGAAATAAGAACAAGAACTAGTAAGAAAATAGAAGAAAACCCAGAGGGGTGTGTATATATATATGCTTGTACATGAATGTGTGGTGTGACCTAAGTCACAATATTGTGCCATTTTGTTCTTTTAAGATGAATCGTTGTGTAAGTAAAAGGTTTAATTTTTTCACTATTATGTTATTGGTAAATTTGAATTTTTACTTTTTAAAATATTGTACCTGAAATCATGCATGTTTATGAGACAGAAAAAAGACACCAGCAATCCTACCATCATGTAAAACAAATACAGGCTTTCGTTTTACACTCACTTGGCAGGACAGTAGTACCTCCCTGGGCGCCTGCTGTCTACCAACCTACTACCTAGGTCTAGTTGTATATTTTAATTCAAGTTACAATATGTTGATGCTATACTAGTATAATAACAATACTAGAAAATTTATTGAGTTTCTTCTAGTTATATATTTTATTTCAATTTAACAAAATGATGATACTATAATATTTTAAATGAACAATATGATGATATGATATTGCAACAAGTGTTAAGGAGGATGACATATAAAATTGAGATTATCTTAAGTAAAATAACATTGGGTTTGAAAGTTTGTTACAGTATGAGTATTTAGTATAGTGTGAGTAGGTGATTTTTGAGAAGAGTCTTGAATTGATTTTCGGACAAGGTTAACTTAATATTTACTGGTAATGAATTCCAGATTCCGGGGCCCTTTATGTGCATAGAATTTTTACATTGGTTAGTATGGACTCGGGGTATGTCAAATAGTGATCTGTGTCTTGTGTCATGGTCGTGGGACCTATTAAAGTTGTTGAGGAGAATTTTGAGCGGAGGGTTGATATTAGCATGTAGAGTTTTATGTATGTAGATGGCACATGAATAGGTGTGAATATTTTTTACGGTGAGTAGTTTTAATGTTCTGAATATAGGTGGAGTATGTTGTCTAGAGTGGGAATTTGTTATCATCCTGACTGCAGCCTTTTGCTGGGTTATGAGTGGTCTAAGGTGATTTAATGTTGTTGAGCCCCATGCACTGATTCCATAGGTGAGATAAGGGTACATAAGAGAATGATATAGTGCAATGAGAGCTGGTTGTGGCACATGATAGTGTATCTTAGATAATATATCTACTGTCTTTGAGATTTTCTTGGAAATTTGTTGTATATGAGTTTGGAATTTAAGACTACTGTCAAGGTGGATTCCTAGGAATTTTCCCTCTTTGAGTCTTGTGATGGGTGCACCATTTAGTGTTATGTTAAATGGAACATTTGTAGCTTTGTTTCCAAACTGAATAAAGTAGGTCTTGTCAGTATTGAGAGTAAGTTTATTTGTCGTCATCCATTTTGATATTTTCTGTAATTCGGCATTAACTGTGTTGGCTAGTATGACTGGATTTGGGTGAGAGAAGACATATGTTGTGTCATCTGCAAATAAAATGGGTTTGAGTAGTTGTGATGCATTTGGTAGGTCGTTTATGTAAATGAGAAATAAGAGGGACACCGACTGTAATTTGTCTTGTGGAAGAGTTCACTCCATTTGTGTACACATACTGGCTTCTGTTGCTAAGGTACGACTTTAGGTAATTGAGGGGTGCCCCTAATACCATAGTACGCTAATTTTGTGAGCAATAAATCATGGTCGACTGTATCAAATGCTTTGCGTAGGTCTATAAAGATTCCCAGCGGAACTTCTTTCTTCTCAAATGCGGTGTATATTAACTCTAACATGTGTGTTATAGCATCGTTTGTGCTCTTGTTAGTCCTGAATCCAAATTGACAGGGTTTAGTACATTGTGTGAATCGAGGAAGGAATAGATCTGTTTATGAATTAATTTTTCGAAGATTTTAGAAAGCAGTGGTAAATTTGAGATTGGTCTATAATTGTTCAAGTCACTTTGGTCACCTCCTTTGTGGATCGGGGTGACCCTAGCTATTTTGAGAATTGATGGGAAGGTGGAAGATTCAATGGATTTATTGAATAATGTTGCTATAATTGGTAACAGTACGTGTGAAGCTTTTTGTACATAAAGGGTGGTAAGCTGTTTATGTCTCCTGCTTTGTTTTTGAGGGTGTTGATTATGAGCGAGACTTCAATTGAGTTGGTAGGAGCTAGGAATAGTGTATCTGGGTAGGTGTTGGTGAGGTAGTCTGTTGGACGAGTGTTCGAGCTTGGGATTTTACTCGCTAGATTTTTACCTATGGTGGAGAAGAAAACATTAAGTCTGTTTGCTGTCTCAGTCGGTGAGAGTAGGGGTTCGTATGTTTTTGATAATTTGATGGTATTTTTCGTGGAAATCTTTTTATTTCCTAGAATTGTAGATAGAGTTTTCCAGGTCTTTTCATATCACCTTTTACAGTCTGGAGTCTGTTCTCATAATACAATTTTTGGACCTTCTTATCAGGCTAGTAAGGATTGATGAGTAGCGTTTGGATTGTTCTCTGGTTATTAGACCCTTCTATATTGTTTTTCATATTGGTGCCTCTTGTTTATGGATTTAAGGATGCTGGGTGTTAGCCAGGGATTGTTAAGTCGCTTAGCTGTGATCTGTTTAGTTTTTTTGGGGCAATGTCTGTTATAGAGGTTGTGTGTTTTTTTAAGGAAGTTCTTGATGCATTCATTAGTATCTGAATGTGTTTCTAATTCATTAAGCCAGTCAATGTTCGTCATAGCTGATATAAAATTATTAACAGCTGACTCATTATGCAGTCTGAAGGTAACTTTTGAAATTTCTTGGGGCAAAATGCCTAGGTTAGTTATGAGAAAGGTAGGGTAGTGGTCTGTGGTGTTTTCTGTGATTATGCCTGATTTTAGAGGGGATATTGAGTTAGTCCAGATGTGGTCTAGTAACGAGGTACTATTCTCGGAGATTCTTGTAGATGGGTATGGGGTGCATAATAAAGATATTAAACTAACTCTGACCAGAACCTGGAGTCAATATAGAACAGAGCCTGGATACAATATAGAGTAGAGCCGCCTGGATACAATATAGAGTAGAGCCGTCTGGATACAATATAGAGTAGAGCCGCCTGGATACAATATAGAGTAGAGCCGCCTGGATACAATATAGAGTAGAGCCGCTTGGATACAATATAGATCAGAGCCTGGATACAATATAGAGCAGAGCCTGGATACAATATAAAGCAGAGCCTGGATACAATATAAAGCAGAGCCTGGATACAATATAGAGCACAGTCTGGAGCCAATATAGAGCAGAGCCTGGATACAATATAGAGCAGAGCCTGGATACAATATAGAGCAGAGCCTGGATACAATATAGAGCAGAGCCTGGATACAATATAGAGCAGAGCCTGGATACAATATAGAGCAGAGCCTGAATACAGTATAGAGCAGAGCCTGGAGCCAATATAGAGCAGAACCTGGAGTCAATATAGAGCAGAACCTGGAGTCAATATAGAGCAGAACCTGGAGTCAATATAGAGCAGAACCTGGAGTCAATATAGAACAGAACCTGGAGCCAATATAGAGCAGAACCTGGAGTTAACATAGACCAGAACCTGGAGTTAACATATACCAGAACCTGGAGCAAATATAGAGCCAAGCCTGGAGTCAATATAGAGCAGAAACTGGAGTCAATATAGAGCAGAAACTGGAGTCAATATAGAGCAGAAACTGGAGTCAATATAGAGCCAAGCCTGGAGTCAATATAGAGCTGAACCTGGAGTCAATATAGAGCAGAACCTAGTCTATATAAAACAGAACCTGGAGTCAATATAGAGCAGAACCTGGAGTTAATATTGAACAGAACCTGGAGTCAATAGATAACAGAACCTGGAGTCAATAGAGAACAGAACCTGGAGCTAATATAGAGCAGAACCTGGAGTCAATATAGAGCAGAACCTAGAGTCAATATAGAACAGAACCTGGAGTCAACATAGAACAGAACCTGGAACTAATATAGAACAGAACCTGGAGCTAATATAGAGCAGAACCTGGAGCTAATATAGAGCAGAACCTGGAGTCAATATAGAGCAAAACCTGGAGTCAATATAGAACAGAACCTGGAGTCAATATAGAGCAGTGTTGTGATAAAAACACAGGCCTCATTTCTAGGCTTTATTGAACACAAAATCCATGGTACATGTCTGCAACAGAAGAAAATACATCTAATGACTGCTGCTGCAGGACAGGTGATGTAAGGTGCATATGTCCTCAGAAAAGCTATAGCTACTGGCGACATATTTAAGCTTACCATGTAATCTGCATCACGAATGTATTTGTGTAAGAGAGAGACCACACGCCATGCTGGGCCATCTCCGTACTGTTTGTTGTTATTGTAAGGGGCCCCCTGAGGTGGTGCCGTATTGTGTCCTGCTGCGGCTCCCCACAAGAGCGGTATCACTACAATCTCCCCCTTCTAAAATATCAGATACAGTAATCCTCCAAACGGTTAGGTGGGTGACGTGTACGTCCAGACCTTCGTAGCCTTTGAGCCTCTTCACCGGGTTCGGTATTTTCTAGCCGGGTTTGACTATCTGCTGGAGCGGCATCCTCTATTTCAATAGGGGTAGCCTGAAAAGGCTTCCCTGGAGAAACCGAAGCATCTTTCGCAACATCTATTGGTGTATCTTGAGATTCCGCACTAACATTGGTTTCAACTGGGGCTAAGTGTCTTGTAGATACAGTAGTCTCTTCACCATTTTGGTAGCGAATGTGGGCATAATGCGGATTAGCTTGTAGGAGCTCTACCTCTTCCACTAAAGGATCCGTCTTGTTCATCCTACGGTGACTCTTCAGGAGAATGGGTCCAGGGTGACATAACCAGGTGGGCATGGAGGCTCCCGTAGAGGAACGACGTGAATAGTTGAAGAGTCTCTCATGAGGGGTAGCATTAGTAGCTGTGCACAGCAATGATCTAATAGAGTGAAGGGCATCAGGTAAGACAGTCTGCCAGTGTTGAACCGGTAGATTGCGAGATTTCAGTGTCATTGTAACTGACTTCCATATAGTACCATTGAACCGCTCCACTTGACCATTGCCTTGAGGGTTGTAGCTTGTTGTTCTGCTGCAAGCAATCCCTTTGTTAGCCAAAAACTCATGAAGTTCATTACTCATGAACGAGGATCCCCTGTCTGAATGGATATAGGCCGGCATACCAAAAATAGCGAATAACTGGGAAAGACAACTGATGACAGTTGAAGCAGTCATATTTGCACAGGGAACACAAAAGGAAACCTAGAATATTCATCTACTATGTTAAGGAAATACCTATTCTGATTTATGCTTGGTAGAGGTCCTTTGAAATCTATATTCAGTCTCTCGAAAGGCTGGGTGGCTTTTATGAGATGAGTTTTCTCTGGCTGGTGAAAGTTTGGCTTGCACTCTGCACATACTCTGCATGATCTGGTCACTTGTCGCACCTCTTCCACTGAGTAGGGCATATTCTTAGATTTAACAAAATGATACAGGCGTGTAACTCCTGGGTGACACAAGGCCTTGTGGAGCTCTGAGAGTGATTGCAAATCATGACATGCTGCTCCACAGTGGGACCTAGAGAATGCATCAGGTGAAATGTTTTCTTCACCCGGTCGATACAGAATATCAAAGTTATAACATGATAGTTCCATCCTCCAGCGTAATATCTTGTCATTCTTGATCTTACTTTTGTGCTTCTTGTCAAACATATACATCACGGACCGTTGGTCAGTCCTTACAGTGAAATGTCTGCCTGTTAAATAATGCCTCCAGTGGCGAACTGCTTCTATGATGGCCTGGGCTTCCTTTTCTACAGCAGCATAGCACTTCTCTGATCCTTGAAAAGTTCTTGAAAAGAAAGCAACGGGACGTCCTGCCTGAGATAGGACTACAGCAATGGCAACTTCAGATGCATCCGTTTCCACCTCGAATGGTAGGGACTCATCAATGGCCTGAACTACTGAGTTTTCAATATCCTGTTTGAGAGTATAGAAAGCAGTTTCTGCTTTCTTTGTCACAGGAAATATCGTGGTAGCACTCAGTGGGCGAACTTTACTTGAGTAAGACCTATCATAAGACTGCCTGAAAAGCCTAGGCATACCTAGGCATATTATTGGCCATCTTGTAATATCAACTTTAATGTATAACTATAAGTACCCCCCACCTTGTATTACATGAAATAAAGGATTTGAATTTGAATTTGAATTTGAAATAGTTGTAGATCCACTGTGAGTAATAAGCAAAAAGACCAAGAGTTCTTTGGAGTGACTTTTTGTCTTGGGGCATTGGAAGTTCCCGTAGAGGTCGAAGTCTTTCAGGGTCTGGGGATATTGCACCTCCTTCCACCACATAACCAAGGATGTTAAGCCTTTTAGTGGAAAAAGTGCACTTTTCTTCATTGTAACTGATATTTTTCTTCTTGGCAGCTTCCAAAAACTTATCAAGGTTTGCATCATGTTCCTCCTGGGTCTTGCCACAAATGGTAACATTATCTAAATATGCATAAGTTCCCATAAGTTGCTCTTCCTGAATGAGTGAATCCATAATTCGTTGGAAACAGGCTACCCCATTGGTAACCCCAAAAGGGACTCTGGTAAACTGATAGAGGCCGTCACTAGCCTGAAACGCTGTGTATGGTTTATCTTCATTCCTTATAGGGACTTGATGATAGGCACTTCGTAGATCAATTGTGCTAAACACATAGTACTGAGCAATTTTGTTCACTGTATCATCAATTCGAGGTAGAGGGTACCCATCAAGAAGTGTAAATTTGTTGATTGTCTCAGAATAGTCGATAGCCAGCCTCCGTTTCCTATAATCATCCTTGACAACAACGACCTGTGCACGCCACGGAGAATTACTTGGTTCTATAATACCCTCCTTCAGCAGCCTCTGAGTTTCTTTCTCAATGAACATCCTATCTTCATAAGAATAGCGGCGTGACTTAGCTGATATAGGATGACAATCCGCAGTAAGATTCGCAAACAGCTTTGGTGGGTCTACCCTTAAAGTGCTAAGACCACAGACAACGAGAGGAGGCAGTTCACCTCCATATGTTAAGGTAACACTACCATGACGCTTCTGAAAGTCCTGACCAAGGATCACATCAGAGCACAGTTGTGGCAGAACAGCTAAATGTACATCTTGATAATACCTGCCATTAACTCTAAGGTTTACCTTACAAAACCCTAACGTCTGAATAGAGAGAGATGTTGATGCCATGGAAACGGTACCTGATGAGTGATGTACCGTCAAGGAGTGGCGTTTAACTACGTCAAGGTTGATGAAACTCTCTGAGCTGCCACTGTCAATCAGACCATCTACTTCTGTTCCTTTGATGAACACTTTCACGACTGCCTTTGACAGTGAATTTGGAGCAGCCGCAGAAGTCACTGTTGCTAGAGTCGCCTGGTCGGAATGCATAGAAGCACTAGCTCTTGTTGATGTATTAGCACGACATACTTTAGCAAAGTGACCTTTCTTATGGCATTGATGGCACATTGCTTCACGAGCCGGACACTTTGGACGTGGATGTCTTGAAAAACCACAAAGAAACACTTTGTGCCTGCAGCTGCTGTCACTGAAGCAGGTTCCACGGTAACCTCATTAAAAGAGTCTTGGTCGGGAGTTACAGCACTTACCACTCGAGAAGGCTGGGTAGTACTGTACACTTCAGAATTCTTCTGAGCTGAATCTAATGCTCTTGCCTGGTCAAGGGTAGTGGCTAAGTCCAGAGTTTTATTCTCCAATAAACGCTGCCTTATTATTGGTGATTGCAGGCCACTGATAAAAGCATCCCTGATGGACTCTTCACAATACTGAGAAGCTGTCACCGCTCGGAAGTTACAGTCCTTACCTAATATTTTCAATGCTTGAAAGTATTCCTCTAAGGATTCACCAATCTGCTGGCGGCGAGTTGCAAGACGATATCGTGCAAAGATTTCATTTGTGGGCTTAATATACTGAGACTTGAGGGCATTGATAGCATCTTCATAGGTATTACACTCAGAAATAACCTCATAGATTTTAGGTGACACAAAGTTGATGAGCAGGCTTAGTTTATCTAGATCTTCCTGAGGAAAGGCTCTCAAGAAGTTTTCGAAAGTCTTAAACCAGTGCTTCCATTCCTGAGCAGCCGTTGATACACTGGGGTCAGAATCTAGCCTCTCAGGTTTCAGTAAACGCTCCATTTTGCTGTGTAGTCTAGCTCAGAATCGCCACCAGGTAGCCCAGGATATTTGTGTTCAATAAATTGTTGTGATAAAAACACAGGCCTCATTTCTAGGCTTTATTGAACACAAAATCCATGGTACATGTCTGCAACAGAAGAAAATACATCTAATGACTGCTGCTGCAGGACAGGTGATGTAAGGTGCATATGTCCTCAGAAAAGCTATAGCTACTGGCGACATATTTAAGCTTACCATGTAATCTGCATCACGAATGTATTTGTGTAAGAGAGAGACCACACGCCATGCTGGGCCATCTCCGTACTGTTTGTTGTTATTGTAAGGGGCCCCCTGAGGTGGTGCAGTATTGTGTCCTGCTGCGGCTCTCCACAAGAGCGGTATCACTACAAGCAGAACCTGGAGTCAATATAGAGCAGAACCTGGAGTCAATAGAGAATAGAACCTGGAGTCAATAGAGAACAGAACCAGGAGTCAATATAGAGCAGAACCTGGAGTCAATATAGAGCAGAACCTGGAGTCAATATAAAACAGAACCTGGAGCCAATATAGAACAGAACCTGGAGTCAATATAAAACAGAACCTGGAGTCAATATAGAGCAGAACCTGGAGTCAATATAAAACAGAACCTGGAGTCAATATAGAGCAGAACCTGGAGCCAATATAGAGCAGAGCCTGGAGTCAATATAAAACAGAACCTGGAGTCAATATAGAGCAGAACCTGGAGTCAATATAGAAGAGAACCTGGAGTCAATATAGAGCAGAACCTGGAGTCAATATAAAACAGAACCTGGAGCCAATATAGATCAGAAACTGGAGTCAATATAAAACAAAACCTGGAGCTAATATAGAGCAGAACCTGGAGTCAATATAGAGCAGAACCTGGAGCCAATATAGAGCAGAACCTGGAGCCAATATAGAGCAGAACCTGGAGTCAATATAAAACAGAACCTGGAGTCAATATAGATCAGAACCTGGAGTCAATATAGAGCAGAACCTGGAGTCAATATAGAGCAGAACCTGGAGTCAATATAGATCAGAACCTGGAGTCAATATAGAGCAGAACCTGGATACATTATAGGGAAGAACCTGGAGTCAATATAGAGCAGAACCTGGAGTCAATATAGAGCAGAACCTGGAGTCAATATAGAGCAGAACCTGGAGTCAATATAGAGCAGAACCTGGA
Organism: Cherax destructor; assembly: GCA_009830355.1. Taxonomy (NCBI): domain Eukaryota; kingdom Metazoa; phylum Arthropoda; class Malacostraca; order Decapoda; family Parastacidae; genus Cherax; species Cherax destructor. Next base: position 13,940 of record WNWK01019589.1, read on the forward strand.
GTCAATATAGAGCAGAACCTGGAGTCAATATAGAGCAGAACCTGGAGTCAATATAGAGCAGAACCTGGAGTCAATATAGAGCAGAACCCGGATACAATATAGAACAGAATCTGGAATTAATATAGAGCAGAACCTGGCGTCCATATAGAGCAGAACCTGAGGGCAACATACAGCAAAACCTGGGAAGTCAATACAAATCAGAACCTGAACTCAATACTGACCAGAACCTGAACTCAATACTGACCAGAACCTGAACGCAATATATTAATTTAATGTGTCCATAACATGTGTGTGTCTTCAAGTCCATTTAAAAATAAATGTAAGTTATTGATGAAAAGGTTAAATAAAAGTTGTATTATAATTATAGGTTTATATACATGGTAGCTGAGCTCAGGTCATTGTTGTGGTAACGCCGCTGCTGCTGCTGCTGCTGCTGCTGCTGCTACTGTTACTGCTGCTGCTGTTCGACGTTACGATATTACACTACCATCATTGTGTTGGTATTACATTGGTGCTGTCTACTATGATACCACTGTTTAATTGTAGCTAGAGTGAGAGACTGTGGTGGTTGAGATAATGGTGGTGGTAGGTTGTTGTGGTGGTTGTTGTAGTGGTGATGGTGGTGGTTGAGATAATGGTGGTGGTAGGTTGTTGTAGTGGTTGGTTGTTATAGTGGTGATGGTGGTGGTTGTGATAATGGTGGTGGTAGGTTGTTGTAGTGGTGGTTGTGATAATAGTGGTGGTAGGTTGTTGTAGTGGTGATGGTGGTGGTTGTGATAATGGTGGTGGTAGGTTGTTGTAGTGGTGGTGGTAGGTTGTTGTGATGGGGGTTGTGGTGATGGGGGTTGTGGTGGTGGTTGTTGTGGTGGTGATGGTGGTGGTTGTGATAATGGTGGTGGTAGGTTGTTGTAATGGTGGTGGTGGTAGGTTGTTGTAATGGTGGTGATGGTTGTGGTGGTGGTGATGGTGATGGGGGTTGTGGTGGTGGTTGTTGTGGTGATGGTGGTGGTTGCTCACCTCATCACTTGCCTGACGGTACTTGAAGACGGGTTTGACTGCACTCGAAGACGGGTTGTTTGACGGCACTCGAAGACGGGATGTTTGACGGCACTCGAAGACGGGCTGTTTGACGGCACTCGAAGACGGGCTGTTTGACGGCACTCGAAGACGGGCTGTTTGATGGCACTCGAAGACGGGCTGTTTGACTGCACTCGAAGACGGGCTGTTTGACTGCACTCGAAGACGGGCTGTTTGACGGCACTCGAAGACGGGCTGTTTGACGGCACTCGAAGACGGGCTGTTTGACGGCACTCGAAGACGGGCTGTTTGACGGCACTCGAAGACGGGCTGTTTGACGGCACTCGAAGATGGGCTGTTTGACGGCACTCGAAGACGGGCTGTTTGACGGCACTCGAAGACGGGCTGTTTGACGGCACTCGAAGACGGGCTGTTTGACGGCACTCGAAGCGGGCTGTTTGACGGCACTCGAAGACGGGCTGTTTGACGGCACTCGAAGACGGGCTGTTTGACGGCACTCGAAGACGGGCTGTTTGACGGCACTCGAAGATGGGCTGTTTGACGGCACTCGAAGACGGGCTGTTTGACGGCACTCGAAGACGGGCTGTTTGACGGCACTCGAAGACGGGCTGTTTGACGGCACTCGAAGACGGGCTGCTTGACGGCACTCGAAGACGGGCTGTTTGACGGCACTCGAAGACGGGCTGTTTGACGGCACTCGAAGACGGGCTGTTTGACGGCACTCGAAGACGGGCTGTTTGACGGCACTCGAAGACGGGCTGTTTGACGGCACTCGAAGACGGGCTGTTTGACGGCACTCGAAGACGGGCTGTTTGACGGCACTCGAAGACGGGCTGTTTGACGGCACTCGAAGACGGGCTGTTTGACGGCACTCGAAGACGGGCTGTTTGACGGCACTCGAAGACGGGCTGTTTGACGGCACTCGAAGACGGGCTGTTTGACGGCACTCGAAGACGGGCTGTTTGACGGCACTCGAAGACGGGCTGTTTGACGGCTCTCGAAGACGGGCTGTTTGACGGCACTCGAAGACGGGCTGTTTGACGGCACTCGAAGACGGGCTGTTTGACGGCACTCGAAGACGGGCTGTTTGACGGCACTCGAAGACGGGCTCTTTGACGGCACTCGAAGACAGATGGCTGACAGTACTTATATAAAAATAATAATGTTTATTTCTGTGAGCCATGAAAAAATGTAGTTAAATACATTAGTAGGCACAAAAGTAATTCACTAATAATGCAATGCATTTCGGGCAACTAATCATAAGGCTTACATGCTACTTTAGAACTAGATATAGACTATTAAGTAGGACATTTTGTGAAGTTAACTACAATCATAAGTTCAATAAGAAAGGTAGCTAATGGTAAAAGGTCAATTACAAAAATTACATATTTCAAGCTGATTCAAAGATCTTCAGTTTTTTGGAGTAATTGAATAGAGATGAAGATAGAGCAGTTACTTAGATTACAACACAAATAAAATGGGACAGTTAATAAAAAGATAAGATTTCTTCGGATTTTTAACCCTGGAGGGTTAGCCACCCAGCTGAACAATGGTCTAATTTGGATGGAAATGTCATCATAAGTACTAACAAACAAACAAACAAAAACAAAATTTCTTTGTGTAGTATACAAAATGTAGTTTACATGTGATTTGTTTGTATTTGAGAACAATAATACGAAAAGAACTTCAACTGAACTTTATTGACGTAAGACTCAGGGAGACTGACACCAGTTAGTCCATCTGTTTTCATTCTATCATGCATGAGTATAACCCCTGTGGTTTAGAACTTCTTTTGATTATAATAATAATAATAATAATATCATGCAGGAGAGCCACATGTCTATAGTGCATCCAACAAAATAAGCAGATTCTTGGATGTCACTACTGCCTGCCTCCGGCTGGATTACAAGTGTATCTTTGGGAGGTTAAATCACCACCATCATCTTTATAGGGCAAGGTGGACACAGGGTATGTCAAGGAGAGTTTTGTGCCTTGTGTTGTGCCTTTGTGTTCTGTTATAGCCATCAAGAAGTTTGAGGGGATGGTTTATATTTGAGTTTAATGTTCTATATACGTAGTATATAATAGGCACAGTAATATGAGTGTATATTTTGTATATTAAGTAAGTTCAAACTCTTGAAGAGCAGTGGGGTGTGTTGTCTGGCGCAGGAATGGGTGATAATCCGCACAGCAGTTTTTTGTAGGGTTATTTATGGTTATTTGTGGTGATTTGTCATAGTAGATTCCCAAACAAACACCATAGGTGAGGTAAGGGTAGATTAGAGAGTGGTATAGTGTCAGTAGGACTATTTGGGATACATAGTACTGTATTGTACTATTCCTAGTACAGTGGACCCTCGGTTTTCGTACAGCTCCCAACTTGAACAATTATGTAAGTATTTTTGTAAGTGCTTTTGTAAGTGTATTTTTGGGGGTCTGAAACGACTAATCTAATTTACATTTGTCCTTATGGGAACAAATTCGTTCGATAACGGCACTCTAACAGCATTATGGAAAGAATTATTGACGAAAACCGAGGGTCCACTGTATTACTATCACTATTACTACTACTAGCACTATTACTACTACTAGCACTACTATTACTACTACTAGCACTACTATTACTACTACTAGCACTACTATTACTACTACTAGCACTACTATTACTACTACTAGCACTACTATTACTACTACTAGCACTACTATTACTACTACTAGCACTACTATTACTACTACTAGCACTACTATTACTACTACTAGCACTATTACTACTACTACTATTATTACTACTACTATTATTACTACTACTAGCACTATTATTACTATTAGCACTTACTACTACTACTAGCACTTACTACTACTACTAGCACTACTATTACTACTACTAGCACTGTTACTACTACTAGCACTATTACTACTAGCACTGTTACTACTACTAGCACTACTACTATTACTGCTACTAGCAATACTACTATTACTACTGTCATGGGGGGGGGGTTCTCATGGATTTGGGTAATAAACACAGAAATGGTTTGGTTGGAATCTGATGTATTGGTGGAAATATATGAGAGTACTCCCATATAATTCCACCAATACATCAGATTCCAACCAAACCACATCCATGTTTATTACCCAATTCCATGAGAACTGTGTTTATTACCCAAATCCTTGAGAAGAACCCCCACAACACTACTAGCACTACTATTACTACTACTAGCACTACTATTACTACTACTAGCACTACTATTACTACTACTAGCACTACTACTGTTACTTCTAAGCACTGCTATTACTACCACTAGCACTACTATTACTACTACAAGCACTACTATTACTACTATCACTATCACTATTACTACTACCACTACTACTGTAGTATATATATACAGTGGACCCCCCGGATTACGTCATTATTTCATTCCAGAATGCTGTTCAAGTGCCGTTATCGAACGAATTTGTTCCCATAAGGAATAATGTAAGTTAGATTAGTCCTTTTAGACCCCCAAAAATACACTTACAAAAGCACTTACAAAAATACACTTACATAATTGTTCGAGTTTGGAGCAGTATGTAATCCGGGGGTCCACTGTACAGTGGTCCCTCGACTATCGGTCATAATCCGTTCCAGGAGCTAGACCTTAACTCGAATTAATCGAAACTCGAAACCTTATTTCCCATAAGAAATAATGTAAATACAATTAATCCGTTCCACCCAAAAATATTCACAAAAAAAATCATTTTTTAAAGAATAAATACTATAGTTTTACATACACAAAACAATTATAAAGTAATCAATTTATAATTAAACATTTAAAATAACATTTACTTACCTTTATTGAAGAGAGTTGCTGGCATCTGGAAGATAGGGAGGAGGACAGGGGGAGGGGTTAGCGTTTGGAAGGGGAATCCCCACTCCCTGCCTTCCTGCTACACTCCCTGTATGTCTGCTACACTCCCTGTATGCCTGCTACACTCCCTGCATCCCTGCTACACTCCCTGCATGCCTGCTACACTCCCTGCATGCCTGCTACACTCCCTGCATCCCTGCTACACTCCCTGCATGCCTGCTACACTCCCTGCATCCCTGCTACACTCCCTGCATCCCTGCTACACTTACTGCATCCCTACTACACTCCCTGCCTTCCTGCTACACTCCCTGCCTTCCTGCTACACTCCCTGCATGCCTGCTACACTCCCTGCTACACTCCCTGCATCCCTGCTACACTCCCTGCATCCCTGTTACACTTCCTGCCTTCCTGTTACACTCCCTGCATGCCTGCTACACTCCCTGCCTTCCTGCTACACTCCCTGCATCCCTGCTACACTCCTTCAGTTCGATGGTGTTCCTCACTTTCTTTACCACAGGGGTGCCACTAGAAAGCTTCTTTGGACCCATGGTGACTTATTTCACAGTGACAATCACTAAACCAGCAATAAACAGAGTAAATTTATTGTGAAATGTTTGAAAGAGCGCGCTGGGTAATGTTCTCTCAATGGTAAACAACGCTAGACTGGCGTCCTGCGTGGCGAGGCGCACAAGCGCGGGCAGGTCTGGTACGGACCGATACATGAGGGAAACATTGACCGAAAAAAGCCACCGAAACACGAAATCACCGATATTCGGAATCACCGAAACACGAGGGATCACTGTAGTATACGTGTATATAAAATAATAAATATCTTTATTTACTACACGTGAACATGGTATACAGGCCTAGCTGACATCAATGACATATGTACTACGTGTATATAGAAAGCCCCCCTGTTATGCAGAGCATTTCAGGCAAATTAGGTCCTTGTCCCAGGATGCAACTCACACCAGTCGACTAACTCTTAGGTACCTATTTTACTGATGGGTGAACATAAACAACCGGTGTAAAGAAACACCCAATGTTTCTACCCGCCCTGGGAATCGAATGCAGACCCTCACCGTGTGAAGCGAGAGCTTTAGCGATCAGGCCACGAGGCACCGTACATATAGATACTACCTAGTAATTTCTTGTTTCTGTTAACAGGTTAATGTTGAGGCACAATGGCAGATGGGATGCTATCCTTGTCATGGAACAACCACAGCTCTACATTCAGCCACATGCTCTCTTCATTACGAGATATGGTATGTCAGTGCAGATTTGATTATGTATCTTCTGCTAAGATATTGAATTATGGGAATTTTCATAGTATATTAATAATGATTATTGTAAATATATACGTAGTTATAGTTTAAGGCTAAATATTGTTCATTTATTTCGAGTCATGCAACAAGAAATTGGTAATTTGTATTAGTATTAATCTCTTAAACATTTTTTTAATTGCCTTTTTATGGTATGTAATTTGTTAGAATGTCCAGCTTGATTACTAACAAAGCTTGCTATCTCTGCAAGTGAAATTTAAGTTTATAGCCATAGATTTTCTCTTCTGACTTTATTTCACAAGTTTGCAATAATATAAGCTGGATTTATTTTTCTGCAATATTACACTGTATTTGATTGTTTACATTTAATTTTCTTTGATCTTTCAGGAGAGATACACTGATGTAACAATTGCTTGTGAAGGAAAATTTTATCCCACTCACAAGTTAGTGCTATCAACATGCAGTGAGTATTTTCAAAAGATGTTTGAAAGAACTCCATGTAAACATCCAATCATTGTTATGAAGGATGTGGAATGTAGAGACATTGAGGCACTTCTCAGTTACATGTATGCAGGAGTTGTGAGTGTGGCTCAGAATGACTTGGCTCAGTTGATCAAGGCTGCTGAGTTGTTACAAATAAAGGGACTAGCTGTTCCTGATGAACCTCCGACAACTGGCAGTAAAAAGTCTGGACATGTTCGAGGTTCAACTGATGATAGAAGCAGTCCACATCCAAAGAGGCAAAGAAGAGAAAATAGTAAAAGTCCGTCCCAGTGTGAAAGACAGTCCTTACGTTCCACTATGCCGTCGCCCCGCTCTTCCCCATTTAACAATAAAGACAATGAATACTTGCAGCAGGAACAAACTGCTACAAATAGGCACCATAATAAAACAAATCAAAGGGTAGATGATCAAAAAATAGAGAGACAAGGAGATAGAAGTGGACTAGATCAACAGCCAGAGCAACACCAAGATCAAGAGATGGAACAAAGATTAGAATGTCTACCAGTTACAAAGGAATCACCAGAGGCTCAAGCTGAGGTGTGTATTGTACAGGTATTTTATTTGTCCAAACAAGCAAACTGTAACAGACATGAAATTCGGTTAAATTTTAAAATGCATTTCAGTTCTCATATATAATAAGAATGTATAGAATATTAATGTCTGTGATAAAAAGATTCTCTATAAATCGTATACTGTTAATGTTATTTAAATTTGTTTTGGTATAGTTAGGTATACAGTGTAGGTTAAGTTCAGTTATATATATATTTAGGATAAAAAAAAAAAAAAAAAAAGGAATATTTACATGAAATTTCTGAAGTAAGATTACTTTTGTAATATGTATTCCAATTTGATTTCTTTATTGACTGTGTATAAAATACTTATGTTGGTATAGTATAATTTCATACACACTGTTGAATAATCAATTGTTTTTTGTTAAATACAGATTTCTTCTACCTAAATGAACTTATTTTTTATTTGGAAAAAGTGATTAGAAAGGAGTAGCAGTATATATTTTTAAAGTAAATGCTAGTAGAATACATCACTTCAAGGGAGGTGGGGGGGGGTTGCCTTGATGCTAGTAAAGGGCTCTTGATCCAAGAAATTAAAGCTTCACTTCTTTTCATTTCAAATTGATTACCACCTATTGCTCATGGAACTGTATTACAATGATGGGTTTAGGACTTCTAAAAAAGTATAATAATAATAATAGAATATGCAATTACAGGTTGTGGACGAGTCTTTAGTTAAAGAAGAGCTGGTAGAGCCTGAGAATGAAGACGAGTTACAAGAGTCAGGGTTTGACTATGGGGCGTTAGTTTCTAACCTTGGAATTGATGGTGGTGGAGAAACAAAAGACCATTCAAATCTTCAGTTACCTTCCACTTTCAGTCATCCACCTGATGACCAGTCTTTTGATTCTCAAGCAGGACCTTCTGGAATACAAGGGGTAAGTAATATGTGTGTGTGTGTATGTATGAGTGTCTGGTATTAACTCAATATTGAAATAGTTTGTAATTTATATGATTCAACTGAATGATTAAATCTGTATACACATAAAAGATCAAATATGTGTCACAGCAACTTCTGATAAGGGTATTATTGTTTTGTTATTGAAAGTTCCTGTGGGAAATACAGTATACAGTATAATGTTTTAGGGAGAGCATAAATAGATTACTATTAGTTAAGTACAACATTTACAATATCTTTTCTGTGGATCACATCCCAGTTCAGATGACTCTTCAAACTGCAACATCCATACCTCTCCTTCAAACTGCAACATCCATACCTCTCCTCCAAACTGCAATATCCCCACCCATCCTTCAAACTGCAACATCCATACCCCTCTTTCAAACTGCAATATCCTCACCCTTCCTTCAAACTGCAATATCCTCATCATTCTTCAATCTGCAACATCCCCACCATTCCTTCAAACTGCAGCATCCCCTCCATTGCTTCAAACTGCAACATCCCCACTGTTCCTTCAAACTACAACATCCCCACTGTTCCTTCAAACTACATCCCCACTGTTCCTTCAAACTACAACATCCCCACTGTTCCTTCAAACTACAACATCCCCACTGTTCCTTCAAACTACAACATCCCCACTGTTCCTTCAAACTACAACATCCCCACTGTTCCTTCAAACTACAACATCCCCACTGTTCCTTCAAACTACAACATCCCCACTGTTCCTTCAAACTACAACATCCCCACTGTTCCTTCAAACTACAACATCCCACTGTTCCTTCAAACTACAACATCCCCACTGTTCCTTCAAACTACAACATCCCCACTGTTCCTTCAAACTACAACATCCCCACTGTTCCTTCAAACTACAACATCCCCACTGTTCCTTCAAACTACAACATCCCCACTGTTCCTTCAAACTACAACATCCCCACTGTTCCTTCAAACTACAACATCCCCACTCCTTCAAACTGCAACATTCCCACTCACTCCTTCAAAGTGCAAGCACTGTACTTCCCACTTGATTGAGCCTAGTACAGCTGACATGGTTCTGAAACTCATCTACAACCTAAAACCAAAGATACTTTTACCTGATTCATTTTACAAGAAAGTTTTAAGCTTTATGTTTCAGTATCAGATTACAAATAAATCTGCACTACTGTACAATATCATCATTATAGTCATGATTAACATATTGAAAACTATTTGTTCCACTTGAGTAATACTGCAGAACAACTACTGTGAAAAAATAGTGAAATTCCAAGTGCTTTCGTGACTTCTCACATTATCAAGGAACTATAAAAATATATTTTTATAGTTCCTTGATAATGTGAGAGGTCACGAAAGTGCTTGGAATTTAGCTGTTTTTTCACAGTGGTTGTTCTGTATATTGCGATATCACCTGTTTACTGTGATCTTATTGCATAAGTATACTGTATAGGTTTCCCTCACTTTATGCTGTTTTGTTTTATGCAAATTTACTTTTATGAGGTCACCCTAGGCTAACAAGTAATTTTGGGTTAATAGGTTATGATAGGCTATGCTACTGATGGCCTAGGGGCTGTCACACCCTTTCAAGCCAACAATAACAAACTCACAATGTGATGTATCCTAACTACAGTACTACTTTTTTATTTTTTTTTGTATTATGCATTAAAAAAATGGGGGGAGGGGGTATAACACCATTATGGCTTTTTTAAACAATGATTTCATATCTGGTGAGTACATTTTTTTTTTTAATTTCATCATTGAAAAAAAAAAAAGGAATTAGATGTGAAATATTATCATCCCAGTGCCAAGATCAAGTTGTAACATGGACTTCCATGGGTAAATATGATTCGCTTAACATAATTTTTGTCCAATGAACCATTCCTCTGATCCTTATCTACATCGTTAAGGAGATTCCAGTGTAATTTACTTAACTGTGCAATTTTTTTTATCTGACTAGTTGTGTTTTACAAGAAATTATTAAAACACAGTAGGTCCTCAAACTATGGTGTTCTGACCTAACTATTCTGATTTTATAATGTTAGCACTTTGAAGCCAATTAATGACTTGCAAATAGACACACTCATCTGATATGTGGGAGTACTACTATTGTTCTTGTAGGGCAAAGGATGTGGCAGTGGAAAGTGGTGCTGCAGCTTTTAGTAAACAATGTCACAACACATGGTTCCCAGTTGCCGTCTCACATTTACTGTTTTTAACAATATCTCTGTATATATATAACTCAAAATTGGTTTATGGTGACATTCATAAGAAAGAAAGACCAGTAAGAAAATGGATTCGAGTGTGGGAAATCCTGTGGTTGGTTTGCAATTTTAAGTTGCAAAATTGAGTTGTGCCAGTACTTAAGTACATAGGTAATTTAAATACAGTATTCCTATGTACTTAAGTTATTTTGATAACTTGCTTAAGTTTAATTGTTATAAAATTATGCATTGTCAGTGGTCGAGCCTGGGGGAAGGTGGTGAAGCATCCAGCCAAGGCTACTGTGGTGACCTCAACCAAGAGTTATCTTTACAAGTTCATCCAGGGCCACAGCACCATCTGGTGAGTGTTAAATCTTATTTTTTTCCAAAGAGGTTGTCATCATGTGTAAATAATTACTTGGTTCATTTTTTCTTAATTTGTGGGGGACTTTAATATACATAAACTGTGAGTTAAGTATTCTGTTAATCTACAAATGGCAAAAATTGAAAATGGGACAAAATTTTATATACCATTCATAGAAAGCCATATTAAAAGATTCTTACGGAAAAAAACAAGATTATACATGAGGCCTTTTTCTGAAGATAAGGAAATAAGGATGCATGATATTTGTGAAGTTGTAGACAGCATATTATGAGTAGAGCTGGAGCTCATTTTGGCAAGTGTAGAGAGGCTTTTGTTAGATGCAGTTTATATGTGCTACCAAAGTACAGTGGACCCCCGAGTTTCGTAAACCCCGGAAATCATACAGTTATGTAAGTATAATATTGTAAGTGCTTGTGGAAGTGTATTTTTGGGGGTATGAAATAGAATAACCTACGTGACATTTTTCCTTAAGGGAGTAAATTCGTTCAGTAATGGCGCTTGAGCAGACTTCAGGAGTGAAGTTTTTACGAAACTCGGGGGTCCACTGTAATGGGAAATATTTAAAAGGATTATGGTAGGCTTATTTAACCCTTTCGGGGTTATGGTCGTACAAGTACGTTTTACGCACTGTGGTTATTGACGTACTAGTACGCCTAAATTCTAGCGCCCTCAAATCAAGCAGAAACAGGCTGTTAGGCCTAGATGTGATAGAATGGGTCTGTGCGGTCAGTGTGCGCAGTATAAAAAAATTCCTGCACCACAAAGTGTATAATGAGGAAAAAAAAACTGACCGTGTTTTTGGTTTAAAACAGCGACTTTGCAGTCTATTTTCGTATGGTATTTATGCTTGTATTCTCGTTTTCTTAGTCTCATTTTATAGAATAGATGATATATTACAGAAATAGAGATAATTTTGACTGGTTTCACGATGACAAGTACAGTGGTACCTCAAGTTACGATATTTTTTCGTTCGAGAATGCTGTTCAAGTGCCATTACCAAACGAATTTATCCCCATAAGGAATAATGTAAAATAGACAAGTCCTTTTACACCCCCAAAAATATACTTACAAAAGCATTTAAAAAAATAAACTTACATAAAAGGGCGATTTTGGGGACCATCGTAACTCGAGGTACCACTGTACCTTGAAATTGTACGGAAAGTAGCGAAAATATTCGATTTTGGCCGATGTTCAGGAGTAAACAAATCACACCATGCGTCCAATACACATCAACTGGAGATTCTAATATTCTTGCACAAGTGCGCTGATATTATTTATACTATTTTTACAGTGATGCAGTTGTATACATAACAGTAAATCTTCTATTTTTTGTGAGAATAAAATTTCAAAATGGAAAGCAAAAGAAATGTAAAAGGGGCCTGGAGACGTGACTAATGAACAGAGATGATGTTATATTAGTGCCAGGAATGTCTGCCTTGTTTATTATCGCCCCTATTTTGAAATTGGCATTTGAAATTTGTGTGAAATTAGCCAAATTGCCATTTTCTGACCACTATTTTGGGTAGTTGAAATTGGTAAATAGGCGGTTTCTTGTACTCAATCGATAGAAGAAATGGAGTTCTAGCGAAATAGCTATAATTTTAGTAGACTGAAACATTGGAATGTGCCGAAAATAGGGCTCAAAGTGGGCAAAATTGCCGATCCGTAAGTGTCATGGCTACCGCTAACTTCGCGAAAGTATAATTCCGTTAGTTTTCTATCAAATTTCATAATTTTTGTGGCGTTATGATCGGAAAAAGATTCTCTATCATTCCATAAGAAAAAATAATTTTTTTTTTAAATTCGTGGACCCTGAGAACGAGTTTCAGAGAGACCCCTTGGACCCCCAAAGGGTTAATGAAATTTTGATATTAGTGTAAAAGTACTGTCTAGCTATTATCTCCTTTTTTTCACTGAGAGTGTATTTACCACAAGCATAGCTCTACAAAAGTAGAGCTATGCTTGTGGTATCCTGTTTTGAATTATTTTATGCTTAAAGTATTAATGTAGCTTACCAAGATTGTAACCCATACTACTGTATATAGAGAATAAGGAGTGAAGAAGTTAGAAGAGGCATAGTGGTATGAAAGGTATAATTCATAGAGCAAAAGAAATGTAAAGATGTTTGGTCATGAAAAATGGAGCAATATAAGTTAGTAAAGAGGTTCTGTATATACATAATGTATGTCTGGAGTAGATGGGATTGGTAGGTGTAATCCTAATAATGGTGGGAAGGACAGTATGAAAGAAGCATTAAGAGGTAGGTGCTCAAATCCTCATAAAAGTGTTAATTGGAATAAGTCAAGGGAATTGACATGCTGGAGTGTGTGAGCATGCTAGATAGGAATGAATGGAGACAAGTGGTTTTTGGGATTTGATGAGCTGTTGGAGTGTGGGCAAGGTAGTACAGTGGTACCCCGACTTACGATGGTCCCCAAACTCACCCTTTTATGTAAGTTTATTTTTTTAAATGCTTTTGTAAGTGTAATTTTGGGGGTCTAAACGGACTAGTCTATTTTACATCATTTCTTATGGAGATAAATTCGTTTGGTAATGGCACTTGAACAGCATTCTGGAATGAAAAAATATCGTAAGTCGGGGTACCACTGTATTTTGTGAAGGGATTCAGGAAAACTGGTTAGCTGGACTTGAGTCCTGGAGGTGGAAAGTGCAGTCCCTGCACTCTGAAGGAGAGGTTTGGGATATTTGCTGTTTGGAAGAACATCTAAACTATTGTATCTACATGCCTCTGGCAAAACAGTGAGAGTGTAAATGATGATGAAAGTGTTTCTTTTTCGGGTCACCCTGCCTTGGTGATTTGGGTGGTACATTGTCTGTACAGTACTTTGAAAATGGGGTAGGAATATTGCAGTTTCATGGAGATCAACAATGGACCTGGTGGAATGCCCTGGAAAGGCAGCTAAAACTCAAGTGAGGGCAAGTTTGTTTTCTTTGGGCTACCCTGCTCTAGTTTGGACTTCTGCTTCACAGTGATTTCATGGATGATTGGCATATCCTTGGGAAGTAGTGGTCAAGGACTGGTGGCTCTAAAGATGAGCAACAGTCTGTATAGGATTTGGTGAACTTTAGTGTTTGGCCATTTTCTTTGAACAAAATTTGTAGAAGATGAATCAGGCACCTGCATTTCTTAAAAATTAACCACACATATTATGGCTCACTCAAGACTACAGGGTAACAGGGACAGGGCACATTTCAATGTGAAAAGAGTCATAACTGACTTTATTAAAACAGAGATAGTGTGTGTACAAAAATACATGTAACATGTGCAGTACTTACAGAAAAGTGGATTATCAGTTATTTAGGGAGTAAACTACTGCATACAACTGAGGTCACTTTAAGAACAGTCACACCTCAGATGACAAATTCCAGTGGATCCCAAATTAAATTGATCCTTCACCTTATCTTCCAGGCTTTTATTCAGTTTCAACTTTTTTTTCTCACTTAAGTAGGTCCCATTAGGTGAGTGCTGTTCTAAGATTATACCTAATCTTATTTTGTTTGTCAGATATCAGTGTTCTTAAATGGCAAATCTATGAGTCTTACAGTGCCTGGGGGATGGGAGGTAGTCAGGTTTAATCTGAGAAAGGGGAGGATAGTTCATTCGTTGGATCAATGGCCCTTCAACATCGTCTTACCCATCGAAGGGAATGTGTGTCAGTGGTGAAGCTCATTTTGATATGGCAACAATGTACTTGGCTCTGGGGGATATACACCCTGACTTTGGATCTTACCCCAAGTGTCAGAAGAGGCTCTCAAGTCTGGTCAACAGACTTGATAGATGGCAGTCAGAGGAAAACTAAGGGATACACCCTTATGCCCTACACCAATAAGGAGCATTTGACCTGAGCACCATCTACTGGCTCTACCTCCATGACATCTTCATTCCATGTAGAGTCTGTTCCCACAGGCCTATAACTGTCACTTATTTCATCCTAACTGTCTCTTTACTTATTTTTCTCTCTGATGATCCCAATTTTGCTGCAGACTAATTTCTTAATTGACATGGGTTTGCTATATCAACTGTGACCCCACCATCTCTCTCTCTCTGGCAACTGCTCTGCAGCACTGCTTGACTTGTATGGTTTAGCACTTTCCATGAATTTATCCTATGACACATGGTTACTAAAAGGGAATTTGCTTATACAGGAACTTGTCTGTGAAGTATCCTCTTACAACTAGATCTGGAAATTGTAATTAAAGGCATTCCCAGTGGCCAGCTTGGCCACACTGCATTGTCTAGTAACCACATACCATAGAGGGAAGCAGCAACCTCTTGGAGGTTGAGAACAAGTTATGCAAAAATGGAGTAACATTAACTTATGTATTTTGGCATAATTATCATCACATATTATATGAGAAAATCGTAAGTAAATTAAAGCTTTAAAAAAATTATATAAAGGGATTTTTAAAGAGTAAGGGGGTAATTATGAAGTATAATGTATTTTTGGGGTGATAATTCTCCCACTTTTTGTTCAAAGTAGTATATTGCAAGTTCTTGTTGATGACACCCTCTTTGGCCATCTGTTCTTATTCTTATCTTTAATATTTAATATTGTGTTTACTAATAATGTGTCATGTTAAGCTGGCATAGAGTGGAAATAATGAGCATGTGTGTTAACTATATCAATATTAAACATGTCAATACATGGTAAGAGATGGTATTAAATACTGACAAGTATGTACATATAACACATGCAGTGCTAGAATATTGATGAGATTTCACTCTCAAGACTTTATCAGTCATTGGATTGATGAAGCTCCCATAAAGAAAAAAATCTCAATAAATATCCTAAAACTACACACATTTTCTTACATTGTCACTGTGTAAAATAATATTTTTTAAAATGGTAACTTTTATCTAGACTAGTAATATTTACAACTTAGTGTAAAAAAAATAAATATATATATATGTACAGTACACATATTGAACGAAATCCAGTGGACATTCATAATTCGCACAGGTTACCAGTGATTTCTGCAACATATGGAGTGGGGAAAATAGGGTTGTGTTCTGATCTCAAAAATGCCAAAACAAATTTTTTTTTGTACAATCTTAATTCTTAGAAAAAAATATACATTTTTCTACCTAATTTTGTCGATGGGGATGCCCTGTGACATACCTGAACTCTAGTGAGGTTCAGAAAAGGAAAAGTACATGTAACTAAACAATGATTTCAGTAATACTGTATAGTACAGTGGTACCTCGACTTACGATGGTCCCCAAACTCACCCTTGTATGTAAGTTTATTTTTTTAAATGCTTTTGTAAGTGTAATTTTGGGGGTCTAAAAGGACTAGTCTATTTTACAACATTTCTTAAGGAGATAAATTCGTTTGGTAATGACACTTGAACAGCATTCTGGAATGAAAAAATATCGTAAGTCGAGGTACCACTGTATTTGTTACTTACCTTAGTCAGGTTGGTGATACTTAACATCCTCGAATTGAGTGGAGAGAGTGGCTGTGACCCTACTGGGCCAAGGTTGATAGTTTAGGTTGGTGATGTGAAGTTGAAGGTTGGGGATCTTGTGATGTTGATGCAACTTCATCAGTGGAATGTTGCAGTGGAGTCCTCAGATATTTTGTCATGCCAGCGGTTTGTTTTATTTAGCTGTAATGACCTAATCCTAATTGTTTTCAGTGTGTCTCATTGAAGATTACTCATTACACAAACCTTTATCTTTCATTGTCTCAAATTGCATTAATCTTTGATTCTCAAACACCAAACACTTGTACCCTCTCCATGATGCATGGACCACCCTTCAGCATCTCGGTTACCTCCAGTTTTTTCTAAATGGGCATAGTTTCATGCTTAATATTCTTCCTTTCTTCATTAGCATCACCTGCAGTTTGTTTGGTGCCAGGATAAATATCCAGAGATGAGATGGGGTTATAAAAATAAGGAAAAACTGAGCGATGTGCATTAAGGGGAAAATGGATGGTATGCATCCAGATACAACGACCCTCATGGAAGGCTGTTTTCATCCTCTCACACCCTCCCCAAGAGCGCTAAAAAACAGTGGAGTTGCTCACTGTGTAGGGGGATCTTCTCTTTGCCTGCCACAGCACTCCTTAATGGATATGTGTACCACCAATGGAAATGAATTCCACTCTGGTGCACCTCACTTGAAATTTTGCACTTCGATTAGAAATGAAAAAAACTAAATTTAAGTTGCAGAATATTGAAAACATGAGCTACATTTGCATGACTTGAGAGTGTCTACATATATTGATTTAAACTGAATGATGCAAAAATTTTGTTTTAAGCGGGAGGATCCTACCAAGTGAAGTACAGTACACTATTTTTATTGTTAAAATACTTTTACAATAGATAGATTCTACTTAGGCTTTTGGTTAAGGTAACCATAAATCTGTAGTATTTTATAAGTGAGTATAGAAGGCTCTTAATTGGTGAAATGGATAATTGATGACATGTTTTCTGACTAATATTCTTCAGAGGGAGATAGTCATACGTCATTGTCGTTTTAGACTAACAATATTTACTGTGTGTATTGTAACCTCATTCTGTCTAATGCAAGATGATGATAACAGTTTAATAATTTTGTATTGTTTTGGACCATTATAAAATGAGCATGGAAATATCGTGTTTTAAATATGAAACTAATAAAAGCAAAATGGAGTATGTAAGTCTCGTTTTACCGTAGATACTGTAAATGAAGATTATAAGATGAACATTGAGAACTTCAGCAAGAGATGCATCGTCACCTTTAACTCATAATTCTTTCACTTGAATGCCGACGTGTACTGCATTAACTTTTGTAACCGCCAGTTATCAAGCTAGGAAGATACATCTAGTTGTAATGGCATAAAATTATTTATATGAAAAATTGATACATATATTGATTATACTGTACATGAAAACTGTAAATGTGGTCAGAAATGTGCTTATGGTAGTTCCCAAAAGTAAAAACAGTTCAAACAAACACCATCACATAAAACTAGAGACTTGTGTTTAGACAGTAATAAGTAAGATCATATCTCTTGATAGTGTACAGAAAAGTATTGAATGAAGTTATGTCTGATGTAGCACATTCTTCCAAAGAGACTAAATGATTTTTATTTAATTTGTGTGTGGACATAGTTAATATAGAATTAGAAACATGATCCGTAGAGCAATTTCTAAGCCCAGGTCTTGAAGTAGCCGTTTGTTTCTGTATGGTAGTATAGAGTACTCTACTGTATTGATGACAGAAAGCCATTTACAGTACTTATTGTGGTTTCCCTAGCCAAGCATTTGACCAAAATGTGACCTACAACAGTCAGCTAGCATCCAGGTAGTATACAGTGGTACCTCGACTTACGTTGTTATCATCTTACGTTATATTCGATATCCGTTACTTATAACGTAAGAAATTTGAATGCAACATCCGTTGATTGATTCGTCTTACGCCTTTCGTACCGGACCTGTCCGCTTGGAGCCCAGCTGAGCGCGCACTCCAGGGAGCGTCAGTGTGCTATTGTTTACAAGGAGAGCGACCACCCACCCACACCCACGCATTCATACCAGTATATTGTCATTATTCCACTGTTTTTAGTGCTTGCAACTGCTAAATAAGCTACCATGGGTCCAAGGAAAGATCCTAGTGCTAAGCCTGTGGCAAAGAGGAACAGAAATATATGTACGATAGAAGTGAAGAAGGAGATAATAGAAAAATATGAAAGTGGAGTGCGTATCAGTGAGCTGGCCAGGCTGTATGGTAAACCCTATTCTACCATCTCTACCATTGTGGATAAGAAATATTTAAGTAAAATCAAGGAAGCTGTTGTTGCAAAAGGTGCATCTGTGATCACAAAACAGAGACCACAAGTGGTGGAAAATGTGGAAAGGTTGTTGTTGGTGTGGATCAACGAGAAACAGTTAGCAGGAGATACTGTTTCGGAGGGAATAATATGTGAAAAAGCAAGGCAGTTGCATGATGATCTCCTTAAGAAAATGCCTGCAACGAGTGAAGTGAGCGAATTTAAAGCCAGCAGAGGCTGGTTTCAAAAATTTAAGAAGCGTACTGGCATACATAGTGTTGTGAGGCATGGTGAGGGAGCCAGTTGTGACAAAAGTGCGGCTGAAAAATATGTGCCTGAATTCCAGGAGTACATAGAGGCTGAACAATTCCTCCCCCAACAAGTGTTTAATTGTGATGAAACAGGCCTGTTTTGGAAGAAAATGCCCAACAGGACCTACATTACTCAGGAGGAAAAGGCACAGCCAGGACATAAGCCTATGAAAGACAGGCTAACTTTGATGCTTTGTGCCAATGCCAGTGGTGATTGCAAAGTGAAGCCTTTACTAGTGTATCTTTTTGAAAATCCCGAGTGTTTGGCAGATGCGGTGTCAGCAAGTCTAACTTGTGTGTGATGTGGAAGTCTAACAAAAGGCTTGGGTCACAAAGGACATTTTCTTAGATTGGTTCAATGAAGTGTTTGGCCCCAGTGTGAAGAAATATCTATTGGACAATAATTTGCCACTTAAGTGCCTCCTGATAATGGACAATGCTCCTTGTCATCCTCCAAACTTGGTAGAGAAAATTGTGGAGGAGTTTAAATTCATCAAAGTGAAGTTCTTGCCCCCTAATACCACTCCTCTCCTCCAGCCCATGGACCAGCAGGTCATTTCCAACTTTAAAAACTCTATACCAAAGCAATGTTTCAAAAGTGCTTTGATGTGACCACAGACATGAACATAACCCTAAGAGAATTTTGGAAAAACATTTCCATATGCTGCATTGTGTACACCTTATAGGTAAGGCTTGGGAGGGAGTGACTACCAGGACTTTGAACTCTGCCTGGAGAAAATTGTGGCCAGACTGTGTCCTAGAGAGGGATTTTGAAGGTTTTGGGGCTGAGCCTCAGAACCCTGAGCCTGAGCCTGAGCCTGTTTTGGAAGAAATTGTGGAATTGGGCAAGTCTTTGGGGTTAGAGGTGAGTGGTGAGGATGTGGAACAGTTGGTGGAGGAGCACAAGGAAGAGCTAACCACTGAAGATCTGCAAGAGCTTCAACAGCAACTGGAACAAGAGAGCAGAGGTCAGGACAATGGTTCAGAGGAGGAGGAGGAGGTGGAACAAAAATGAAAGAATGTGCCTTCTTCAAGGATTAGGGAGATCTGTGCCAAATGGAGTGATGTGCAAGCATTTATGGATGAATATCACCCTAACCATGCTGTTGCAGGCCGTGCTGGCAACCTGTACAATGACACAGTGGTGTGTCATTTCAGGGATGTATTAAAGAATCGCCAGACACAGAGCTCCCTGGACAAATTTGTTGTTAGAAAGAGGTCTAGTGACTCTCAAGCTGGTCCTAGTGGCATTCAAAGAAAAAGGAAGTAACCCCAGAAAAGGACTTGGTACCTGCAGTGTTAATGGAAGGATTCCCCTTCCAAACACTAGCATACTACTCCACCTTCTCCCCTCCTCCCGTCCTCCACACATCAACAACTCTTCAATAAATGTAAGTGACATGTTATTGTACAATATTTGCATGTGTATTTATGTATTCTTTATTCAATTATTTATTATTTAATGTCCAAAAGTTCTAAAAAATATTTTATTTAACTACTTTTGGAAGTCTTTGGACGGATTAAATTTATTTCCATTATTTCTTATGGGGAAAATTGATTCGTGTTACGATTGTTTCGTCTTAAGATATGCCCTCTCTGACGGATTAATATCGTAAGTCGAGGTACCACTGTACTTATTTTCATCCATTTTAACGGGGGTAGTAGATATAAGAGGAATATACCTGTAGTTAAATAAGATTTTGTTTGGATTTTTAACCCTGGAGTGTTAGCCACCCAGGATAACCCAAAAAAGGCAGTGCATCATCGAGGGGCTGTCTGTCTTATTTCCATTGGGGTCTTCAGTCTTGTCCCCCAGGATGCGACCCACACTAGTCAACAGACATCCAGGTACCTACTTGCTTGCTAGGTGAACGGGGACAGTAGGTGTACGGAAACATGCCCAATGTTTTCACTCTTGCCGGGGATCAAACCACAGACACTGTGTGTGAGGCGAAAGCATTGCCTACCAGGCCATGGGACAAAGTTTCGGTTTGCCATACTATATTGTTGGGAAGCATTGAACCCATATGGGTCATACAATTTCTGGGGAATGGGAAATAATTAGTTTTGATACAAGAAATGGGAGAGTAGCTCCACTTCCTTGAATCAGGAGCCTTTCAACATCAAGGTACCTCCCCATCCTTGAAGGGTCACTATGCTATATTTGGTACAGTATTATCAGTTTATTACTTGTGGCTCTGCATTTTTTAATGTGCTTCTTTAAATAATATGTGGCAAAATGTACATTTGTCACTTCTGCAATCTACTCATGTTATTTTAGTGATATATAATTCTTTATAGTTGTGGACACTTGGAGGTACGACCATTTCTGGTCAGAATAATTTGTGCACACAGTAGTGTAGTGACAAGTGTCACAGTTGTTACCCAAAGGAGGTTTTACACTTGGGGTATATGGATCTAAATTATATGACCGACACAAAATTGTTGTTTGTTTATTCCTTAATAAGATAAAATATCATGAACAATGTGAGAAAGCCTGGAAGAGACAAATGTCTGTCATTTTTGCTTAATAATCACTGTTTTGCTGCTCCATACAACCCATCACACACCTACAAGAATTAATGAGTGTCTCAGTCTCTGCAGAGTTGTGTGTAATTTGTTTTAACCCAAAAATCTCTCTACTGATTTGATGTAGCTCCAGTCTTCTGATATTTTTCATCCTTAAAGTATACAAATCAGTTGTCCAGGATTTTTATTCTTGATAATTGTAATATTTCTAGGTAGTAGGTTGGTAGACAGCAACCGCCCAGGGAGGTACTACCGTCCTACCAAGTGAGTGTAAAACGAAAGCCTGTAATTGTTTTACATGATGGTAGGATTGCTGGTGTCTTTTTTCTGTCTCATAAACATGCAAGATTTCAGGTACATCTTGCTACTTCTACTTACACTTAGGTCACACTACACATTCATGTACAAGCATATATACACACCCCTCTGGGTTTTCTTCTATTTTCTTACTAGTTCTTGTTCTTATTTTCTCTTATCTCCATGGGGAAGTGGAACAGAATTCTTCCTCCGTAAGCCATGCGTGTCGTAAGAGGCGACTAACATGCTGGGAGCAAGGGGCTGGTAACCCTTCTCCTGTATATATTACTAAATGTAAAAGGAGAAACTTTCGTTTTCCTTTTGGGCCACCCTGCCTCGTGGGAAGCGCCGACGTGTTGAAAGAAAGAAAGAATTGTAATATTTGTTAGTTTGGATTGTAAATATCATTGAACATGCCTCCATTTACATATACACAGTTTGAAAGAATTTAAAAAAATTATAACTTGTTTGGCTAAATATTGCTTTTTTTTTTCTTAACTATAGCCTTTGACCAGGGTGCTGTAGTAACACTCTTAAAACTGGTCACAGGTAAAGAATAAAATACTTTTGTTATGGCATAATGGTTTTCCAGGTGTTGAATTTGTTATTCATGAATGGGTTTACAGTAGACTCCTGTATCCATGGTTTCAGCTTCCGAGTTTCAGTTATCCGCAGTTTACTGTGGCCCAAAAATATTAAATGGAAAATTCCATTTCATAAGTTTCAAATGTATTTAAACTGTGTGTGTACAAGATATTTTTCATTGCTCCATCATCCCTTGAGGGTTAAGCCAAAAACATCAGAATCCCATTCATTAGAGAACAAGAGAGAGAGAGAGAACAAGAGAGAGAGAGAGAACAAGAGAGAGAGAAAGAGAGAGAACAAGAGAGAGAGAGAGAGAGAACAAGTACAGTGGAACCCCGAGTTTCGGCCATAATTCGATCCAGGAGGCTGTTCAAGTGCCGTTACTGAACGAATTTGTTCCCATAAGGAATAATGTAAATTAGATTAGTCTGTTTCAGACCCCCAAAAATACACTTACAAAAGCACTTACAATAATACACTTACATAATTGTTCGAGTTGGGAGGTGGCGAAACTCGGGTACCACTGTATAATAATGTACAATGTATTTTATTATTTAATGTTGGCAATGTCTTATTCTCCATGGGGAAGTGGAACAGAATTCTTCCTCCGTAAGCCATGCGTGTCGTAAGAGCGACTAAAATGCCAGGAGCAAGGGGCTAGTAACCCCTTCTCCTGTATATATTACTAAATGTAAAAGGAGAAACTTTCGTTTTCCTTTTGGGCCACCCTGCCTCGGTGGGAAACGGCCGACATGTTGAAAGAAGAAGAATGTCTTATTGTGTTTAATTTATCAATTAAACTTTATCATAGGTATAAAGTAAACGAAAAAAGACTTGTAGTATATAGGTTAGCATATCCGGGTTTTTGGGCATCCGTGGGAGGCTTGGAATGTATCACCCACGGGTACGGTGGGCCACTGTATGTGTTATGTACCTTTTACTTTTTTTCCAAGTTAATTGTAATCTAGTACACTTATCATTAAAAACAGTAATGTTCCAGGATGGATTGTCATGGAAAAGGGTAACCTGTAGGGCATATAATGTGGGGAAAGGGGGATGATCAGGTTTAATCCAAGGAAGGAGGAGATTCCAACCTTGAATCAGGGGCCCTTTACTGGGAGCAATGAACCGCCTTATCAGGGAAACACAGTAAAAATAACAGTTTCATCTTTTACAATGTGGGTTCGGGTTTACATCACAGTTGTTTAAAAAAATAAAAAGAGTTAGACATCCATCAAAATCAGATACCTGATACAAGAATTTTTAAATTGTTTTTAAATTTTATTTGAATTTTGAGTTGTGTTTCTTTT
>WNWK01019590.1:0-15000 GCA_009830355.1 Cherax destructor
CTGCCTGCCTGTCTCTGCCTATCTTCCTATTTCTCTTCCCCCTTTGCCTGCCTGCCTGTCTGCCTGTCTCTGCCTATCTTCCTATTTCTCTTCCTCCTTGCCTGCCTGCCTGTCTGCCTGTCTCTGCCTATCTTCCTATTTCTCTTCCTCCTTGCCTGCCTGCCTGTCTCTGCCTATCTTCCTATTTCTCCTTGCCGGTCTGCCTGCCTGTCTGTCTCTACCTGGAGGGTGTTCCGGGGTCAGCGCCCCCGCGGCCCGGTCCATGGCCAAGCCTCACTTCCAGCCTTCCCTCTCTCCCCTGCCTGCCTGCCTGCCTGCCTGCCTGCCTGCCGGCCTGCCTGTCTATCTGCTGCCGGGGAAGGTCACACACCACTGGCAGGAACATCTCTATCATGTTAACTAAGCAGTACCTTTAATTTAACTTTCGACAGGTTGACGGCCCCAGAACACTACCCCCACCCAACCCTCTCTCAACCCCCCAGTCACCCCACCCTCTACCTCCCCCAACCCCACCCCAGCCCTCCACCCCAACCCTCAATCCACACACCAATTCCTCTACCGCTTTCTTATTCTCTAATTTATTCTATATTTTGTTGTTCCTGTGAGCTTGCATCATTTCTTGATACAAGCAAAGAGGCACCACAGCCTCTTGGCTGTCTTCAAGATGGAAGTTGATAACTTCCTCAAGTCAGTCCCTGATCAGCTGGGCTGTGGTGCACTAACAACCTGACTGATCAAGCCAGCATTCAAGGGGCCTGGTCTAAGACCAGGTCGGAGGAGCAATGACCCTTCAGGTAAACAACAGCTTTAAGTCTCCCGGTGGTAATTCCAGTCAGGATCAGACTGTGTCATTAGGGTTGGTCTTGAAGTTGCCTTTAATGCCGAGGGAAGTAATATTTCATATTAACTCTTAGGTAATTTTAATTACCCCCGGGCGTACCCTCACAAGCATACCCACGCCCACGACCCACCACGCCCACGATACACACCCAACACATGACCAACCATACCCATCAATCTATAGCAGTTTTAGCAGTCGTTATACTACCACCACTGATATATAACAATATCAGTGAACACTGTTATAACAATATCAGTGAACACTGTTATAACAATATCAGTGAACACTGTTATAACAATATCAGTGAACACTGTTATAACAATATCAGTGAACACTGTTATAACAATATCAGTGAACACTGTTATAGCAATATCAGTGAACACTGTTATAACAATATCAGTGAACACTGTTATAACAATATCACTGAACACTGTTATAACAATATCAGTGAACACTGTTATAACAATATCAGTGAACACTGTTATAACAATATCAGTGAACACTGTTATAACAATATCAGTGAACACTGTTATAACAATAACAGTGGTGAACACTGCTGTAACTACAGTAAACTCTCTTCTGAAAACAAGAAAGAACTAACACTGTAGCAGGCCTACTGGCCCATACTGGGCAGGTCCTTCTCAAACCCAAATCCACTAACAAAGATATTCGCCCAACCCATTTTCAATACTATACAATTCTGAATGACGTGGGTGGTCACGCGGGGTGGAGCTCCGTCTTAAATTGCGTTTACTGATAGTAGCTGAGGAGACACAGTGCGAGAATTAAGTGTGTGTAACCATAAAGTGCATATACGCATTTGAACCAACATAAGAGAAATCGCAGTGAACATTAAATAGGAAAAAATATAGACTATAGTGTAAATTCTAGAGTGCCGGTGGAGCAACCGTTACCGTGGGAATAGGCCTGGAGGCCAGTGAATTATTGCCAGATACATCCAAATTCGGAGGTGAAAATTAACAAACATATATTGAACTAACTAAGTAATATAGCGAGTGGCAAGGATATATATGTGCAGTGATACAGTGAACCAAATCTGTAGTAAGAGAAATAGTAATAAATCCCCAGTATAGCTTAAAAGATATGGTATAGCATATGGAAACATACTACAAGGATTGGCACTAGTGAAAATTGCCAGAGGTCCTGAGAAGCAGAAATAACAGATAAGTAAATTCTATAGTTATAAGAAACAAAAACAAGTGATGGTGGCACTGAGGTGCAGGGAATCACAGTATACATAATTGGAGTATAAAAACCCTGTGAAGTGTCTTTCTCGCTGCCACTACTAAGTGTGGAAGTTTTTGCCATGGAAGTGTAAGGGGAAACTACCGGAAGCATAGGTATCGTGTGGAAATAAAGCAATGACCACAGTATTAGTTCAGTGAAAAGAAAAGGTATCTGGAATAAATATAGTGTATATCCTTGTAATAACCAGTGTACAGCACAGTGATAAACTATTAGGTATAAAATAAAAGTAAATTAAATCCAATAGTAGTGTGGCAGTGCGGGTGACCACTTGCCCTGGAGTGGTCAATGTGCCAAGCGACTTTTATAGATCTGAGTTACCACTTATAACGAATAGACTAGGATACCAGGACAGAATAAGAAAGACCTAGTGAACCCAATTGGCAGTAGAAAACACAAGGATAGTGATCTAAGAAAATGAAAGTGGTCTAAAACGGGGCATCGCATGGCAGTATAGGACTGAGTGGTGTGCTTTAGTCATACGCCTGGCAGTGCTGAAGTCAGCCACGGAGGCCTACCATACACACCCATAAAAACACCATATACACCATACCACAATATCCTGTCTAGACCAGTGTGGGGATCTCAGTGAGAATAATACATTAAAATGTATATAGGACTGATCAGAGAGGAATAAATATAGAAAGAGTTATACAGTGAGCAAACAGAAGTAAATACATATTATAACGCATGGGCCAGTAGGCCTGCTGCAGTGTTCCTTCTTTCTTATGTTCTTATGTTCTTATAACAATAATATAATATAAGGTGTAGTAAGTCTCCATAATCAGTACATCCCACATATACTAATACAAATAGGATACAGGCAGGATGGCAGTACAGTATATCTGTGGGACTTGTGAAAAGGCTCTTGGGAAAAGATCTAGAATCACATGCAACCTTTGCTTTTCAAAACATCATGTCACATGTTCAAAAATTAACACAGTAACAAGAAGTGACATCCGTCTAGAAAGGTGTTTCTGGATCTGCAACAAGGATGTGGAACTATGGACAGATATCAGGAAAGCACTCAGGAGGCTAATAAAAATAAGCATGAAGAAAAAGAGGAACTATTGAATAGTCTCCCGGTATTTATAGAACTTGGGAAGATAAGAAAGGGGTAAAGTATAACACACAGAATGACCAGTCTACAACAATTGACCCAAAAATAAACAGTCATCCACGGGAAAAACACAGGAGACAAAAACATTAGCTAACTCAGCCCCCAGTCCCAGGACTGACCCAGACCCAGCCCCAGCCATAGTGAACATCCGGTTTTGGTTAAGGACGCCACCACAGCCATAGCCTCTAATACAGATATAGTAGGGAGTCCTCTTCCAGGGAAAATGCTGGCCCCATGTCATCAAAGGAGAAAAGCGCAGATAACGAGGAAAACCAAGGAGTGGAAAGAGAGGAAAAAACGCAGATAATTCTGCAGATCTTTGGGAAAATACAAAGTCAGTAAATATAGGCAGCCAAAATATATGCAAATTCTATGCTAAAGGTATGTGCCTTTATGGCAGAGATTGTTGGAATAAACACACCAGAAAATGTGCCAACATGTTAAGGAAAGGAAAGTGTCGGTTTAACAAAGAGTGCAGATACTTCCATCCAGTGATGTGTCAAGCTTCAACACAGTCCAGAGAATGTTATGACATGAGCTGCCCAGACCACCATATAAAGGGAACAGTACGATACAGAGAAAGCAGGAAAGGGAAAATGAAAAAGAACAGCAATCTTTTTTAGATATAAGGAGAAACAACCAGATAAAAGAAAGAGACAAAAGGTGGAAATGGTACAGAGGGGACAGATGGGCAGAACAGTGGGACAAGACAAGACAGGCACCAGCTCATCAGGGCTGTATAAACAATCAAAGTCAGTACTGGAGAAACCAGGGGTATGGGCACCAGGGGCCATACCAGGTAGGACATCACCAGTGGTACTAACCAAACACAAAGAAAGACCAAACATCCCAAATGGTAACTCCTGCTTCATATTTGCAAATATTCAGGGTCTGAAATCAAATAAAAATGACAAAGTTAGTTATGTTAGTGGACTCCTATCAGAAGCAAATGCCATGTTTGGAGCATTTACAGAAACACATACAAGGGATGTTTTGGACGGAGAGATTCAGATAGAAAACTATAACATGTATAGATGTGATAGAATTAATAGGTCACAGGGAGGAGTAGGACTCTATATAAAAGATACTCTCTGTTGCACAGAAGTTTTGAACGCTACGAATGATATAGTAGAAATCCTCGGCATTAAAGTGGAAAATAAGAATCTAGTAATTATCCTAGTATACAAACCACCATCAGCAACTGCGGAGGAATTCACAGAGCAGTTAAAGAAGATAGATAGCTATCTGGATAGGCTAGAAAATCCCACCCCAAACATTTTAATCCTTGGAGATTTTAATCTCCCTCATGTAAAATGGAAGATGAGGCACCATAATGTTATACCAGAAATAACTCCTGGAAGCACCCTGGCCCAACAGGCACATACCAGGGAACTAATGAGGCTTTGTGAAAAGTACTCACTAAACCAACAGATAATTGATCCCACTAGAAATGAAAATACCCTGGATTTGATATTCACAAACAACGAGGAATTAATCAGAGACATAACAGTTACAAAAACAATATACTCTGATCATAACATCATAGAAGTTCAAACTAGTATTAACTCAGGGTTAGGGAACTGCGACACTAATGTTAGAGACGGAATGTTCAGTAAGTTTAATTTTAATAACCATAGAATTGACTGGGAAAAAATAAACCAAGAGCTATCAGACATATCATGGGAATCAGACATGAGCACCCTAAATCCCCACCAGTGCCTAGAGAAGCTGAATACAGAAGCATACAAGGTATGTATGAAACACGTACCATTGAGGAAACCCCGAAGAAGATCAGATATAGAGAGAGAGCGTAGGAGATGGTACAGGAGAAGAAAACGGGTTACTGAATTGCTGAAAAACACAGTTATGTTGCAACAGAAGAGAGATAGCCTTAACCGAGAGATCACGGAATTAGAACAAAAACTTAAGATGTCATACCTGACAGAAGAAGTACAAAGGGAACAAAGAGCCATACAGGATATTGCAAGAAACCCAAAATATTTCTACTCCTATGCAAAATCCAAGCTAAGAACTACCTGTAGAATTGGACCATTATTGAGAGGAGATTCGTATACGGACGATGAACAGGAAATGAGTGAAATTCTAATAGAACAGTATGAGTCAGTGTTCAGCAACCCACTAAATGACAGCAAGGTAGAAAATGCAGAAATATTTTTCACTCCAGCAGAAGGCTGCGCAGACCACCTAACCGACATTAGTACAAATCCCATAGATTTTGAAAAAGAAATGGCCAACATGCCCACTCACTCAGCACCTGGACCAGATTCATGGAATGCTTTATTTATAAAGCAGTGCAAAGTACCATTAGCAAGAGCCCTTAGTATTCTGTGGAGAAAGAGCTTAGATCTAGGTGAAATTCCAGAGGCCTTAAAGAGTGCAGACATAGCTCCTTTGCATAAGGGAGGTAGTAGAGCACTAGCTAAAAATTACAGACCAGTAGCCCTCACTTCTCACATCATAAAAATCTTTGAAAGAGTGATGAGACGGCAGATTACAAAGTTCATGGACCAGCACAACCAACATAACCCGAACCAGCATGGCTTTAGAGCGGGTCGATCATGCCTGTCACAGCTGCTGAACCATTATGACAGAATTACGGAGGCATTGGAGGACGACCAAAACGCAGATGTGATTTACACAGATTTTGCAAAGGCGTTTGACAAATGCGATCATGGAGTGATAGCGCACAAAATGAGGGCCATGGGCATTACGGGAAGGTAGGCAGATGGATTTTTGAGTTCCTAACACAAAGAACACAAAAAGTAGTAGTGAACAGGGCAAGATCCAGCATCAGCGAGGTCAAAAGCTCAGTGCCCCAAGGCACTGTCCTGGCACCTCTGCTGTTTCTCATCCTCATAGCAGACATAGATAAAAACACCCAGCACACTTTTGTATCATCATTTGCAGATGACACTAAAATAAGCATGAAAGTCACTACGGTAGAGGACACTGAAAAATTACAGGAGGACATAAGCAGGGTCTTCCAATGGGCAGTGGAGAACAACATGACGTTCAATGGTGATAAGTTTCAGCTGCTTAGGTATGGAAAAATGAAGAACTCAAAAGGAACACTATATACAAAACGCAAGAGGGTCACCACATAGAACGAAAGGAACACGTAAAGGACTTGGGAATAATTATGTCTGCTGATCTGTCGTTTAAAGACCATAACAAGACAAAGATCACAACAGCCAGGAAGATGACGGGGTGGGTATTGAGAACTTTCAAAACAAGGGAAATAATGCCGATGGTGACACTATTCAAATCGCTAGTGCTCCTCACTTAGAATACTGCTCAGTGCTGACGGCCCCGTTCAGGGCAGGAGAAATAGCAGAGCTGGAACAAATCCAGAGATCGTTTACGGCTCACATTGAGCCATTGAAACATCTAAATTATTGGGAACGCCTTCAAGTCTTGAACATGTACTCATTGGAGCGGAGGAGAGAGAGATACATGATAATATATACATGGAAAGTACTTGAGGGCCTGGTCCCAAATCTGCACACTGCCATAACAACATACTGGAGTGAGAGATATGGGAGAAAGTGTAAAATAAACCCAGTGAGGAGCAGGGGTGCGGTGGGGACAATACGGGAGCACTGTATTAACATCCGGGGTCCCAGACTATTCAACATCTTACCAGAAGATATCCGAAACACGGCTGGAACCAGTGTAGAAGCCTTCAAGAGGAAACTGGACAAATATCTTCACCAGGTGCCAGATCAACCAGGCTGTGATGGATATGTGGGGCAGCGGGCCTCCAGCAGCAACAGCCTGGTTGACCAGGCAAGCACCAGACGAGCCTGGCCCATGGCCGGGCTCAGAGAGTAGATACTCTCGAAACTCTTCAAAGGTATATCAAAGGTATATCTATAGAGAGCGTACTGTATGGATACACTGTCTCACAGAGTTACGTTGTATATCTGTCTCACAGAGTTACGTTGTATATCTGTCTCACAGAGTTACGTTGTATATCTGTCTCACAGAGTTACGTTGTATATCTGTCTCACAGAGTTACGTTGTATATCTGTCTCACAGAGTTACGTTGTATATCTGTCTCACAGAGTTACGTTGTATATCTGTCTCACAGAGTTACGTTGTATATCTGTCTCACAGAGTTACGTTGTATATCTGTCTCACAGAGTTACGTTGTATATCTGTCTCACAGAGTTACGTTGTATATCTGTCTCACAGAGTTACGTTGTATATCTGTCTCACAGAGTTACGTTGTATATCTGTCTTCTACAATACTGACAACAGGAACTTACACCTGTGTAACATCTGGGTATCTTTAATTTGTAGACGTTTCGCCAGCCAGTACCTTTATCAATACAAGAACATAATGTGAAGACTGTAGAAGTATACTATATAAAAGACGAGGTAATCAGTACCTCCATCTAGAAGCAGGTGAAGAGCCCAGTAGTGTTGAAGAATCTCTCAGATTCTTCAGATTCATCACATGCTCCAAGGCTGAGGGACTCATTACCTTATATTTTTTTGTATTTACTTCTACAGTCTTCACATCATATTTATGTAATGTACTGATAAAGCCACTGGTTGACGAAACATATACAAGTTAAATATACCCAGATGTTGCACATGTGTCTGATTCTTCTTCATAAGAGTCATGTACGAGGACATCCAGTGGTTGTGGGGTGACCACTGTGTCAAGACTCCTCAGTGGACACGTACAACACTGTGTTCTCGCGGTTAACGACGTCTGGATTGTGTCGGGAATACTGACACTGTATTGTTTCCCATACAGGAAAAATATATACGAGTTTCTATAAGTCTAAGATAATATTTGTTGGAATTTTTAACCCGGGGGAAGGTTAGCCACCCAGGATAACCTGGGGGAGGGGTAGCTACCCAGGATAATCTGGGGGATGGTTAGCAACTCAGGATGGGGTTAGAAACCCAAGATAATCCGGGAAAGGGTAAGCAAAACAGGATAACCCAGGAAGGGTTAGCAATCCAGGATAACCCAGGGAAGGGTAAGCCACTCAGGATAACCCCGGGGAAGGGTTAGCCACCCAGGATAACCCAGGGCAGGGTTAGCAATCCAGGATAGTCCAGTGCGTCATTGAAGACTGTCTGTGTTATTTCCATCGTGGTCCTTCAATCTTGTCCACCAAGATGCCACCCACAACAGTCGACTAACACCCAGGTACCTACTTCCAGGTGAACAGGGACAGCAGGTCTAAGGAAACATGCCCAATGTTTCCACCCATGACGGGGATTGAACCACGGACACTCAGTGTGTGAGGCGAGAGCGTTGTCAACTGAACCAACTTAACCTTCGTTAACTTTGCCTAATTAAAATATAATAATCTTCTGTACACAGGAAGCGTTCAGAAACTGACGCTGGGCGACGCGTAACAGACAATAGGTGTGAAATGGTGACCGAAGGTGGTGTCCTGGGGTCAGTGTCCCCGAACGCCGGTCGCAGACCTGACCTCCTGGAGGATGAAGACCCTATCAACCAGGCTGTTACTGCTTGCCGCAAGCATCCAGTGCACGAACCAGAGCCCGGCTGGTCAGGCAGTGATTTGTGGAACTTGTCCAGTTGCTTCTTGAAGACAAGGCTTCCCCATCAATATGATAATCTCAGGCGGACAGGAGAATGTACCAAATAATTCTGAAAATAAGTATTTTTATAAATCGCCCAAAAAAAGGGTTTCCGGGGTAATTCCTGTTATTCCTTAGTGAATGAAGTGGTAGAACCTTCAGTGAAGCCTCTGGGGAAAAGAACCTGCTGAACCTGGGGAGAACTGAACGTGGTTCTCGACCAGGTTAAAGTATTAAAAGGCTCGTATAGACGCAGCAAAATCACGATGCTCGTAAATCCTCAGCCAGCCAAGAACTTGGGAGAATCTAAACCCCCTTCACCACACATACATGACTCAACCCACCAAGCAGAGGTAGGTGCTTCCTACCTTACTCTCCCCATTCCTTCCTCTTCCTTCCTTCCGTCTTTCCTTCCTTCCTATCTCTCTCTCCCACCCTCTCTTTCACTTTCCCTGGTGACAGGCAGCTTCCCTGCACTTATCTTCCCTTCTTATGCCTGCCATCAACAAAATATTCCACCGTATCCATAACTCGCTCCTCCATCCATGTCTTTCTCATAAAAATATTGGTGATAGTGCCATCATCCTGGAGCCTGCCCTCCCCCATCATCCTGGAGCCTGCCCTCCCCCATCATCTTGTAGCCTGCCCTCCCCCATCATCCTGGAGCTTGCCCATCCCATCATCCTGGAGCCTGCCCTCCCCATCATCTTGTAGCCTGCCCTCCCCATCATCCTGGAGCTTGCCCACCCCATCATCCTGGAGCCTGCCCTCCCCATCATCCTGGAGCCTGCCCTCCCCCATCATCCTGGAGCCTGCCTTCCACCATCATCCTGGAGCCTGCCCTCCCCCATCATCCTGGATCCTGCCCTCCCCCATCATCCTGGAGCTTGCCCACCCCATCATCCTGGAGCTTGCCTACCCCATCATCCTGGAGCTTGCCCACCCCATCATCCTGGAGCCTGCCCTCCCCATCATCTTGTAGCCTGCCCTCCCCATCATCCTGAGCTTGCCCACCCCATCATCCTGGAGCCTGCCCTCCCCATCATCCTGGAGCCTGCCTTCCACCATCATCCTGGAGCCTGCCCTCCCCATCATCCTGGATCCTGCCCTCCCCCATCATCCTGGAGCCTGCCTTCCACCATCATCCTGGATCCTGCCCTCCCCCATCATCCTGGAGCCTGCCTTCCACCATCATCCTGGAGCCTGCCCTCCCCCATCATCCTGGATCCTGCCCTCCCCATCATCCTGGAGCTTGCCCACCCCATCATCCTGGAGCTTGCCTACCCCATCATCCTGGAGCCTGCCCTCCCCCATCATCCCGAATCCCGTCCCCTGGCAACCTAGGACAGGACTCTCCTACCCTCTCTTTCTCACAAACTTCTACACTGGCTGAAGGTGTCGTAGGTGATGAATATTTACTGTTATACATGACAATGTCCTCAGTGTCCTACTGAAGTCTCACATATTTCAACATCTTGTATGAACACCATCCTGCGTGATGAACTCAGACGGGGAAAACATAGCCACCTTTTGCTTCCACTGTGTAACTATACAGAATAGTGTTACACCATGATTTATACAATTTTATAAAAAAAAAACCGAGTTCCTCCATGTTCCATCCTCCCAAACTCCAACATTACCTGAAATTCCTTCCAGCCTTCACCCAGACTCATACATTACTTCAAGTTCCTCCCTCCCTCCCTCGCTCACTCCCTCCCTCGCTCACCCTCCTCCCTCCCTCCTCTCCCCCTGCACACACTACCTAGACTGGGTGCCCTTCTAACTCTCTCTTACACAAGGCAACAAAGGATATTTTGGATTAAGTTTGCTTCAAGACACTGCCACTTGTCATGTACAGGCACAACATCAACAGCCTGGTTGATCAGCTGCAAGACGAGCCTACCAAGCATGATACATAAGGCAGCAAAGCAGCACAGGCACCTGAACTGTGATGTCATGACAGTCAGACGACACAGAAGCAGCGTCGTCAACATGGCAGGACAAATTTATTCTTTCTTCTTTACCGGACTGTCTGCAGCCAGAACCAAGAGGCTCGTTGATCAGGTTGTCAACAGGAAGGTCTGGTCTGGGATTTGGCTTAAGGGACTGACCATCAGCTATCATGGCTGAGGGACTAATCACCTATACAACACAATTGTCCTCAAAGATTTGTTAAGTTATACCATGAATTAAGGAAACATCCTAGACTTCACCTTACGAAAACAAAGCAAATGCGATAGTAATTATGGACAAGGTAGATTACAGAGGAAAAATAAATTTAATAGAAGACAGGGGAACTGACGTGCCCCTTAAGACACATATGCAACAGTTGGGTATATTTACAGTTGCAAGTTACGCCTACACGGTAGGCTTCTTCAGTCAAATACAAAGGTAGCAGGTGTAGTAGTGAAATGAAGATGATGTAATCAGTCCGTCAACCTTGAAGAAACAGTATTTAAGGTGGTGAGTCCCTCAGCCTGGAGAAGACTTCAGCTCCATGGTCTGGAACAAGGTGGTGAGTCCCTCAGCCTGGAGAAGAGTTCAGCTCCATGGTCTGGAACAAGGTGGTGAGTCCCTCAGCCTGGAGAAGAGTTCAGCTCCATGGTCTGGAACAAGGTGGTGAGTCCTTCAGCCTGAGAAGAGTTCAGCTCCATGGTCTGGAACAAGGTGGTGAGTCCCTCAGCCTGGAGAAGATTTCAGCTCCATGGTCTGGAACAAGGTGGTGAGTCCTTCAGCCTGGAGAAGAGTTCAGCTCCATGGTCTGGAACAAGGTGGTGAGTCCCTCAGCCTGGATAAGAGTTCAGCTCCATGGTCTGGAACAAGGTGGTGAGTGCCTCAGCCTGGAGAAGACTTCAGCTCCATGGTCTGGAACAAGGTGGTGAGTCCCTCAGCCTGGAGAAGAGTTCAGCTCCATGGTCTGGAACAAGGTGGCGAGTCCCTCAGCCTGGAGAAGAGTTCAGCTCCATTGTTTGGAACAAGGTGGTGAGTCCCTCAGCCTGGAGAAGAGTTCAGCTCCATGGTCTGGAACAAGGTGGTGAGTGCCTCAGCCTGGAGAAGAGTTCAGCTCCATGGTCTGGAACAAGGTGGTGAGTCCCTCAGCCTGGAGAAGAGTTCAGCTCCATGGTCTGGAACAATATGAAGCTGAAGCTTGAGACTGGAGAAAACAGTGTTTAAAAGAGACTTGCCTCTCAGACACCGGTCAACGTGATACGTAAACTTTCCAAACTGAATTGAAAAATTCTTGAAGCCATTTCCAACTGATGACGATATATAAAAATTTGAAAAATCCTTTGGAGACGTTTAGCAATACCAAAGACTTGTAGTAATTGATTTTCCCAAGGCAAAACACAAGGAGGTTTTGAGTGTCACGCTAATTTAAGCGTTAAGAAGCATAATATAAATTATGTGAGGGGTTTACTTTCCTAGTCCTTCCCTAGTTGTTAGGTTAGGTTTGTCAAGAAACAGGACAAGTGTTTCCTAATGCGGGTCTTAGTCGTATGATGACCCGCAGTTGGAGCTTTTGGTCATCTGACCGAGGTCTTCCGCTGGCTTACCGGTCCACCCCTTTAAAAATAGTTATTTGTGCATCCCTAGTTGAATTTTCAGTGGTACAGTCATAGCTCCTGGCCCCACCTACAAACTACTATCAACCGACTTCGTTCATCCTTGGCTTCCAGAACCAGCTGGAACCCTTGTAAGTGTATAACGTGTCTACCTGGAGGGCATTCCGGGGATCGACGTCCCCGCGGCCCGGTCTATGACCAGGCCTCCCGGTGGATCAGGGCCTGATCAACGAGGCTGTTACTGCTGGCTGCACGTAGCCCAACGTACGAACCACAGCCCGGCTGATCTGGCACTGACTTTAGGTATCTGTCCAGCTCCCTCTTGAAGACAACCAGGGGTCTACTGGTAATGCCCCTTATGGCTGGTGGGAGGCTGTTGAACAGTTTTGGGCCCCGGACACTTATTGTGTTTTCTCTTAGTGTACCAGTGGCGTCCCTACTTTTCACTAGGGGTACGTTGCACCGTCTGCCAAGTCTTTTGCTTTCGTATGGAGTGATTTCTGTGTGCATATTAGGGACCAGTCCCTCCAGAATCTTCCAGGTGTAGATTATGATATATCTCTCTCGCCTGCGCTCCAGTGAATATATGTCTAGTGCTTCCAGGCGTTCCCAGTAGTTAAGGTGTTTGATGGAACTTATATGTGCAGTAAAGGTTCTCTGTACATTCTCTAGATCTGCAATTTCCCCTGCCTTGAATGGGGATGTTAATGTACAGCAGTATTCTAGCCTAGAGAGAACAAGTGATTTAAAAAGGATCATCACTGGCTTGGCATCTCTTGTCTTGAATGTTCTCATTATCCATCCTATTAGTTTCCTCGATGTGATAGTGGCATTGTTGTGGTCCTTGAAGGTGAGGTCTTCGGACATTACCACACCCAGGTCCTTCACATTACTTTTCCGCTCTATTGTGTGATTAGAGATTGTAGTATACTCAGTCCTAGCTATTATTTCCTCCAGTTTTCCATAACGGAGTAGTTGGAATTTGTCTTCATTGAACATCATATTGTTCTCTGTTGCCCATTAGAAAACTTGGTTTATATCTTCTTGGAGATTTGCCGTGTCCTCAATGGATGACAGTCTCATGCAGATCCTAGTATCATCTGCAAAGGATGATACAGTGCTATGGTTTACATCTCTGTCTATGCCTGATACAGGATAGGTGCGAGTACTGTGCCTTGTGGGACAGAGCTCTTCACTATGGCAGCATCCGATTTAACTCTGTTTACCACTACTCTTTGTGTTCGATTAATTAGAAAGTTGAAGATCCATCTGCCTACTTTGCTAGTTATCCCTTTAGCACGCATTTTGTGTGTTATTACACCATGATCGCACTTGTCAAAGACTTTTGCAAAATCTGTGTATACTACATCAGTATTCTGTTTGTTTTCCAGTGCATCTAAGACCATATCATAGTGGTCTAGCAGTTGCGAGAGGCAGGAGCGACCTGCTCTGAAACCATGTTGCCCTGGGTTGTGCATTTTTTGGGAGTCCAGGTGGTTTACTATCCTGCTTCTTAGAACTCTTTAACTGTGTCTTGTTCGTTCCTGCCACCAGCCTGACACTGACACCACAGTACCTACCCTCACAGTGGTTCAACTGTGTCTTGTTTGTTCCTGCCACCAGCCTGACACTGACACCACAGTACCTACCCTCACAGTGGTTCAACTGTCTCTTGACTCATTTATCTCACCCAGGTTCTCCTCTCTCGCCATATCAAACCACTTATCCCGACACACTCTAGTCAAGGAGTACCAGTCACTCAGTAGCACTACCAACCACTCAGTAGCACTACCAACCACTCAGTAGCACTACCAACCACTCAGTAGCAGTACCAACCACTCAGCTGCAGTACCAACCACTCAGTAGCAGTACCAACTACTCAGTAGCAGTACCAACCACTCAGTACCAGTACCAACCACTCAATAGCAGTACCAACCGTTCTAAACTTTCGGATTTTCTCTATAGTTTCTTGTGACGTGGTATCAAGTGAAGGCTCCACACTGGCGCTGCACACTCAGGATAATCCTCCAGTGTATCTACAGTACCTCATGATTCACCTTCACTTCCTCCTCTTGTCATTTTAATTTCTTCTGGTTGACAAATAACCCGCGCACAGGAGAGAGGAGCTTACGACGACGTTTCGGTCCCACTTGGACCATTTACAATGTCAGAGACGTTTCAGTCGGTAAGCTTCCCTCTCCTATGTGCGGCTTATCTGTGTATTGTTGCAGCCACGATATTGTGCCTTTTTGTTATTTCTTCTGGTTTCTGTGGCTCTGCCATTTTCATCTCCCTCTTAAATGTATTTCTTTTTATTCCGGGGTGAAGGCCTTTTACCTGATGTCTGTGTACCCTTCAGCACATGAAGCCATCCGCAGTGTCCATATGCAGTGCTTCCTCACTGCCCTCGTCTAGCAGCACTCGCCTCACACACTGACGTCCGGGGATCGATCCCCCGGTACGGCCGGAAAACATTAGGACGTGTTTCCATATGACATCTTCTGTCCCTGTTCACCCATAAGTAAAATAGGTACCTGGGTGTTAGTCGACTAGTGTGGGTCGCATCCTGGGACAAAAGTGACCTAATTTGCCCGAAATGCTCTGTATAACAAGGGGCTTTC
>WNWK01019590.1:17500-37462 GCA_009830355.1 Cherax destructor
CTCCCTCGTAGGACATACCCCTTAGCTCGGACTAGTCTTGTTGCAAACCTTTGCACTTTCTCGAGCTTCTTCACATGCTTGGCTAGGTGTGGGTTCCAAACTGGTGCTGCATACTCCAATATGGGCCTAACGTACACAGTGTACAGGGTCCTGAACGATTCTTTATTAAGATGTCGGAATGCTGTTCTTAGGTTTGCTAGGCGCCCATATGCTGCAGCAGTTATTTGGTTGATGTGCGCCTCAGGAGATGTGTCTGGTGTTATACTCACCCCAAGATCTTTTTCCTTGATTGAGGTTTGCAGTGAGGTTTGTGTGTGTGTGTGTGTGTGTGTGTGTGTGTGTGTGTGTGTGTGTGTGTGTGTGTGTGTGTGTGTGTGTGTGTGTGTGTGTGTGTGTGTGTGTGTGTGTGTGTGTTATCCTCTCTGCTGGGTGGAAGATCTGTGGCTCCTATACATTATCGTAAGACACCTCTCCTTCGTTTACGTTTTTCCGGTGTGCTCTTGCAGACAGCCTCACCCTGCAAGATGAAATTAAGACACATGTGCAACATCTGGGAATCTTTATTGTAGACGTTTTGCCATCCAGTGGCTTTATCAATACAAATTCTAGGACATAATTTGAAGACAGTGACTATGCCCTCGTCTGCTACCCGTCCCTTTCCACCTGACGCCAGTATATAAGCGCCAGCCTCCTTGCCTCTGCTCCAGAACCTCCATGACTTCGGTGTTCTTCACACTAACTCTAATGCCGAGGGACTGATTACCTCATCTTTTGTATATAGTTCTACTGTCTTCCCATCCCACTGGATGGCGAAACGTCTACAATAAAGATACCCAGATGTTGCACATGTGTCTTAATTTCATATTGTCGGTATTGCATACCATTCTTGTGTGCAACTCACTCTGCATGCTTACCTCTTTCTGGTGGTCGTGCGTCCCTACCTTACCTTACCTTAGGGTAAGATTCTTCCACTAAGCTTTCCATGTCATTCCCAGAACTCCAGTTTATTCCCCGGTGACCGAAATGTCGCATAGAGAATAAAAAATAAACAGTCACAATATCGTGACGAGAACACTACACAAATAACCCGCACGGGCGAGAATTTAACTTATGACGACGTTTCGCTCAGACGTTGGACCAAGAATTAGTTGCATAATTAGCATTTATCTCAATTCTTCACCTAGCTCTTCGTAAGCACCTTATCCACCACTGTTATCACTTTCTTGTGGTCTAAGTCTTGTGGCCTTAGTTTTGTGGCCTTAAGTCTTGTGGCCTTAAGTCTTGTGGTCTTAAGTCTTGTGGTCTTAAGTCTTGTGGTCTTAAGTCTTGTGGTCAGGGATGGATTACTGCTACTAAGACCTCAAACCCTCTTGTCAGGGTTATCTGTCCTTGCCACGTACTGCCATATAGTATACTATCCCTCAGCCATACACCACACCCCCTCCAGGGTTACTAGCAGCACGCCCGCCCAGTGTCGCTAGCAGCACGCCCGCACGCCCACCCGCCCGCTCACTAGGCCGCCCACCAATGTACTTCGTGTTTTACATGCTGGCAGCAGCAGCAAGAGAATTCAATACGCTGTTCCAGTGCAGAATACAAAATGTCTTGCTGCAGTGTTGGGTTGCTGTGTGGTGCTGTGTGTTGCTGTGTTGTGTGGTGCTGTGTGTTGCGGTGTGGTGCTGTGTTGCTGTGTGGTGCTGTGTTGCAGTGTGGTGCTGTGTTGTGTGGTGCTGTGTTGTGTGGTGCTGTGTTGTGTGGTGCTGTGTGTTGTTGTGTGGTGCTGTGTTGTGTGGTGCTATGTTTTGTTGTGTGGTGCTGTGTGTTGTGTGGTGCTCTGTTGCTCTGTGGTGCTGTGTTGTTGTGTGGTATTGTGTGTTGTTGTGTGTTGTTGTGTGGTGCTGTGTGTTGTGTGGTACTGTGTGTTGTGTGGTACTGTGTGTTGTATGGTGCTGTGTTGTTGTGTGGTATTGTGTGTTGTTGTGTGTTGTTGTGTGGTGCTGTGTTGTTGTGTGGTGCTGTGTGTTGTGTGGTGCTGTGTGTTGTGTGGTGCTGTGTGTTGTGTGGTGCTGTGTGTTGTATGGTGCTGTGTTGTTGTGTGGTGCTGTGTGTTGTTGTGTGGTGCTGTGTGTTGTGTGGTGCTGTGTGTTGTGTGGTGCTGTGTGTTGTATGGTGCTGTGTTGTTGTGTGGTGCTGTGTGTTGTTGTGTGGTGCTGTGTGTTGTGTGGTGCTCTGTTGCTGTGTGGTACTGTGTTGTGTGGTGCTGTGTGATGTGGTGGTGTGTTGTGTGGTGCTCTGTTGTGTGGTGCTGTGTGATGTGATAGTGTAGTGATACCTTTAATGAGTTCTGAGAGTTTTTCTACTCCAGGAGCCCGGCCATGGGCCTGGCTCGTCTGGTGCTTGCCTGGTCAACCAGGCTGTTGCTGTTGGAGGCCCGCTGCCCCACATATCCATCGCAGCCTGGTTGATCTGACACCTGGTGAAGATACTTGCCAAGTTTCTTCTTGAAGACTTCTACACTTGTCTCAGCAGTGTTTCTGATGTCTTCTGGTAAGATGTTGAACAGTCAAAACAGTTACATGTTCCCTATTTACATTCCACATATTCTAAATTAGCTCCAAATCACAGACTACAAAAAATCACAGCAAATTATGACGAAAGCGTAAACATCTCCAGTATTTGTGTTGGAAAGAAGATTGGCACACCTGGAGGGGAGACCCCTTTCCCTTTACCCCCTGGGAATAAACCCCCTTAAACTCCACCACCGTGTTGTGGTCTTGTGTGGAAGGGAAGAACAGAGGGGCAGAATTCCCCACAGCAAACAGGTGTACAGCTGCGAGGTGCTGTCGCGACTCCTGTGGCTGAGATACCCACGTCCTTACGCCCTACCCTGTACAGATTCTCTGTACAGGGTAGGGCAGGGTGACCCTTGTTATGGGTGCAAGATATCTGCTCTAACGAAGCTGTACTTGGTAGAGGTGAGCGGGACGGTGATGGGTGGGTGGTGGCCGCCCTCTGCTTGCTAAATTGATTTTTGAAGTTAATATCATGCAAAGTAAAGCCATAAAAACTTAGCCGAGCCCACACGCTGCCCTCAAGATTGACTTGTGACCCAGTATCACCCACCCACCCTCCTTCTCCTCTTCCTCCTACTCTCCTCTTCCTCCTACTCTCCTCTTTCTCCTCCTCCTCCTCTTCCTCATACTTTTCCCGCTGTTGCTGGTACTCACAAAGTTGCACTCACCTACATGTATTTGGAGGGGTCGATACTCAGCTCCTGACCCCGACTTCGTGACCAAGGAGGCGGCCTCTTGTGCCATATCTACTATTGAAGGTATCAGGTTTGTCAGGAAACAGGATAGTGTTACCTGACGCGGGTCTTAGTCATATAATGACCCGCAGCTGGAGCTTTTGGTCATGTGGCCGAGGCCTTCCACTGGCTTACCAGTCCACCCCTTTAAAAATTAATGGTTATGATTATAACCATTTTTAATTGAAGCTATGTACCGAGTATACCTCCATCACTGCCTCATCCATGTCATTCAACTTTTCAGCCATTCTTACAATAAAGAAAAACTTACTTACATTCCTATGGGTAATCTGCGTCTTCAGCTTCCCGCTGTGCCCCCTTGACCTTGGGCTTCTTAATTTAAGCAGTCTGTTACTATCCGCTTTATTAGCTGATTTTAAGATTTAGTATGTCGTAATGTTGTTCCTCTGTGAGTCCTCCCAGCCAAGGTTGCCAGGTTCAGTGTCCTCAGCCTCTCATAGCACATTCCTCTCAGTTCTCGCACTAGTGTGGGTGCAAAATTGAAAATCTTGTCTAGACTTTCCACTGTAATAATGTTGGCGGAATTACCGACACTATGTTAGGTAAAAGGACACATGTACAACTAATGCGACATTTTTATTGTGGGTTGACAAAGCTCCTGGAGAGCGAAACGTTACCGCAATGTCTCATTAACTGCATGTGTCTTTTTAAATAATATAAGACTATGAGCAGATGTGGGCGCCATCCTGCGGCTCTACCAGAACTCTCAAGTCATAGAGTGAGGAGGAATGATGGGAGATCTAACATCCAAGGATCACATCATTGTTACTATCACAACAACAAAGAAAACTAGACGTGTTTCGGCCGTTACACCATCCAAGAAACAGGTCTCCTCATAACCCATATCCTCTATCTCAGTGCATGTAGAAGAAATGATGGAGGGCAGTCATGAAATTGCAGTGCAGCAAAATATGTAAGAATGCGTGCATGTATGCTTGTGTATGTATGAGCTCATGCATACATATATGCATGTGAATGTATTCACATGCATATGTATGATACAACGAGACTGGAGGTGAACCCCTGAACACCTGGCGTCAGTGTGACTGACGCCGGGTGTTCAAGAGAGGCTGTTGGCTGTTCTCTCGTCTGTATCGTGAAAACAAATAGACTGATCTTAACGAAACTCACACAAGTCACTCCCATGAATGAACACGTCACCCCCATGAATGAACACAAGTCACCCCCATGAATGAACACGTCACCCCATGAATGAACACGTCACCCCATGAATGAACACGTCACCCCATGAATGAATACGGGAGAACACAAGTCAGACTGTGGCACTTTAAACAAATATTTTAAATTAGGCTTAATAATTATTCATAAAATTTTCAAATTATAGGCTACAGGCTCACTAAAAGTAAGTCTTCCTTTACCACATTAATGTGGAAAGTTTGAAGCCAACCAGAAGAGGCATTCTCCAGTAAACATACGGAATAATTCATTTTTTTTAATATTTAAGTGTACTGGCAAAGTTGTGTCTACACAGCCTAAACGTATAGGGTATCATCCCTCTAATTAGATGCATCAGTTAAAGGTTTCAAACCGATCAGAAGAGTCATTCTCCAGTTATTTTTTTTATTTTGCCGCCTAAGTAGCTAGTTTATTGTGCATCCCATATTCATCCAGTGGACAGTAGCACAAGAGCATATGGATGCACAAAAGGCCTAGGAACTAGGCCCAAAAAAGGGTTTACAGGAGCATATCTGAATTTTTACAAAGTCACAGTGTGACTTTTGTAAATGGTCCAAGTCGGACCGAAACGTCGTCGTAATCCTCCCTTCTATGAGCGGGTTGTTTGTGTATTGTTCCAGTCACGGTATTGTACCTTTTTGTTCTAGATAACATGTTGTGATTTTACCTCGTATATTTAAGAGTGTGTGCCCTCACAGACACCCGAGTGTGTGCCCTCACAGACACCCGAGTGTGTGCCCTCACAGACACCCGAGTGTGTGCCCTCACAGACACCCGAGTGTGTGCCCTCACAGACACCCGAGTGTGTGCCCTCACAGACACCCGAGTGTGTGCCCTCACAGTCACCCGTTACAACCCAAACACTATGGTCTCGCTTCTGGATATCGGAGAACCCCGCAACATACCACAAAGTTGTTTCCTCGTGGTACAACTTGTCAATGTTGCCACTGTGACAGCATGAGTGGTAGGTGGTAGTAGGTTTGTAGGCCAGGGTTGTGAGGCAGACTGTCCTCTTGATGCGGAAACCACACACACACTGCCTGGGGTGACGCATTCTCTCCCACTCAAAATGACATGCTTGTGTATATAATCTAGTTGACGGGGGTGTGGAGGTGGTGGGTGGCTGTGGGGTGTGGAGGTGGTGGGTGGCTGTGGGGGTGGAGGTGGTGGGTGGCAGTGGTAAGGATATTGAAGTCAGTCTTGCGCAGCAATCA
This sequence comes from Cherax destructor, assembly GCA_009830355.1. Classification (NCBI taxonomy): domain Eukaryota; kingdom Metazoa; phylum Arthropoda; class Malacostraca; order Decapoda; family Parastacidae; genus Cherax; species Cherax destructor. Next base: position 23,240 of record WNWK01019590.1, read on the forward strand.
CGTAGCCTTCAGAGCGCAGCCTCAGCGTTTGTTTTCCTGTGAGAACTACCATTAAGAGACCACGTGGGTTACTTCCTAACCACACCACCAGCTGTGGCTGCAGGCAAGGCTGACAGTAGTAGTCCAAGGCTGACAGCAGCAGTAGTTGTAGTAGATTACCTGTGGATAGTGGTGGGAGTGGCAGTACTACTGATGGTGGCTGGTAGTCCAGTAAAGGTACACTGGCTGTAGATAGTTGTAGCAACAGTTGTAAAGGCAAATAAATAAATAATTCATGTTAATCGCTAAACCCATGTGGGTCATTCAGAGCAAGATTTGTTAAAGGCTCGATCCTTCGTCTGCTGAGCGTAAGACGCGATACAGACGGGTACAGTCACTCACTCACTCACGTCTTTCTTGTCGGAGTTCATTGGTTGGAACCTAAAGCATTAATAGTTGTAGAGAAAAATAACGAACCCGTAGTTTACTAGTAGATAATTCCCAGGTTCATCATCCTCGCTGTCCCGGTCCTAGACCACGTTGTCCGGGTCCCAGACCTCGCTGTCCCGGTTCCAGACCTCGCTGTTCCAGTCCCAGACCACGTTCTCCCCCTCTCTCTCTCTCTCTCCCTCTTGCTCTACGTATCTCAACTAGTGAGAACATTCGTCTCACAAACGCAAGGTCCCGGGTGCGATTCTTTGGCACTGGTGAACACAGGGCAAGTCTCCTTATAGCTCTGCTGCCCCTGACAACCTAGCAGTAACAACAGGCACCTGTGTGTTAGCCCACTGTTGAAGGTGGCACCCACTGAAATGTGTGTTAGGAACTTCCTGCTGGAAAGCCATAAAACTGAAGGACTGAAGGATGAATTTTGGGGTTGAGGACCCCCGGTCCTAGACCAAGCCTCCTGGTTGATAAAGGCCTGGCTACACGCAGCCCGATGTGCGAACCACAGACTGACTGGTCAGGCAGTGATCTGAGGAACTTGTCCAGTTCCCTCTGGAAGACAGCCAGAGGTTTGTTGGTACTTTTCCTTATGCACGAAGGGAAGGCGTTGACTTAGAGACTTAGAGGATTACCACTGGCTCAGCATCTCTTGTCTTGAAAGTTCTAGTTATTCAGCCTATCATTTTCCTTGCGGTAGCAATAACAACATTGTTGTGATTCTTGAATGTGAGATCTTGCGACATCATTACTCCTAAGTCTCGCACATGGGACATTCGCTGTATCGAGTGTTCAAGTTAGTCATGTAGTACTCTGTTACAGTCTTTGTTTCCTCCAGTCTTCCATGGCGGAGAAACTGATACTTGTTCTCGTTTATCACATTCTTGTCGCAGCAAACATTTCATATTTATATCGAATAAATTCTGTTAAAAATGTGATGTTCCATTTAAGTAACTCTAGAATTATTGTGTCATCACGGCGTTACAAGTTAATAAATGTAGCTGAAGGTGGGAGTTAATGGGACCTCAAACCTTCATATCTATATGTAAATGTGGTTGTGTGTGTACTCACCTAGTTGTGGTTGCAGGGGTCGAGTCATAGTTCCTGGCCCGTGTGTGTGGGTGTGTGCGCAAAACAACCACGGGGAGAGTTGAATGATACCTTTAGGCCTTTCGTGTTGCAATCAACACATCACCATGAGCTTGTAATGTTGCAGAAATGAGTGAAAGATCTCAGCAGATTCGTTCAGAGGGACGTTCTTGCTAAGAGCATGAACGTTCCTCTGAACGAATCTTCTGAGATCTCTTGCAACCTCCTGATGCGTTGATTGCAACAAGAAAGGCCTAGAGCTATCATTCAACTCCCTGTGGTTGTTTTGCATCTTATGCCGCTTGTTCGCGATTTTTGCATATATATATATATATATATATATATATATATATATATATATATATATATATGCTAGGAATTCGCAAGAGCAGGCGAAATATTCACAAACACTGATCTCTGGCCGACGGAGACTCGACCCTACGAACCTTGTGACAGGAACGCAGTGCTTTACCGACCGTACCACACTGGACCAATACCTTGGCATCCAGCTCACGCTAGACGTTGATCCAAGGCAGCCAGCTTTCAGGCAGGTGGATTACAGCTTTTCATCTCATCCCCTGCATGCATCGACACAACTAGAGATTTATACAATGCTAGGAATTCGCAAGAGCAGGCGAAATATTCACAAACACTGATCTCTGGCCGACGGAGACTCGACCCTACGATTGGTCCAGTGTGGTACGGTCGGTAAAGCACTGCGTTCCTGTCACAAGGTTCGTAGGGTCGAGTCTCCGTCGGCCAGAGATCTGTATAGCAGTTAGGGAAATCACAGTAAGACTGACCAGTGAGCTAAACATCTGGTTCCTGGATGATGGCACACTAGCAGGTACAAAGGAGTCCCTTGTAGATGATCTTACACAGGTGATGACACAGGGACAGGAAATGGGTCTCATCCTGAATCCATCCAAATGTGAAATCATATCAGTCAATCAACAAGTGATAGATGCAGTGCTATCAAAACTACCAGGAGCAACAGTCATTGCCCCTACTAATAGTGTCTTGCTTGGAGCACCTCTGGGAAGAGATGCCATTGACACAATTCTCAGGAAGAAACTGGAAGAATTGAGGAGAATGGAACAACGAATAGGCAATCTTGACACCCATGATGCCTTGTACCTCCTCACAAAATGCTTGAGTCTGCCCAGGTTGACATATTTCCTAAGATGTGCTCCTTCATATGATAATCCTATACTGCACGAATATGACAGTATCCTGAGGCAGATCTTTACTAAAGTACTTAACCTTACTCTAGAAGATGGGCAGTGGGACCAAGCTACACTCCCAGTCAGACTAGGAGGCATTGGTGTCCGCAAGTCATCTCAGATTGCTCTACCTGCTTTCCTGTCTTCATGCATTGCATCCAGAGGGCTTGTAGCAGCAATTCTCCCTGAACATCTTAGGGACACGATTGGAATCCATGACCAAAAGTTCGTTGATGGAGCCAGGATCTGGGATAACCTAACAGGCTCTGAAACCAGGCCTGCTCCCCCAACAACTACAAACAGTCGCACTGGGATGGCCCAATAGTAGAGAATATAGCCTCAGCAATGCTTCAGAGTGTGTCAGGGAAGGATAGAGCCCGCCTACTTGCAGTGAGAGCTCCTCATGCAGGGGACTTTCTTTTGGCTGTTCCCAACTCCAGCCTTGGCACACGCCTCGACCCACAGACCATCCGCATTGGTGTTGCCCTTCGACTTGCCGCCCCTATTCTCGCCGAACACAGGTGTATTTGTGGCAGTGAAGCAGCAGACCGATTCGGGTACCATGGTCTTGTGTGTCGTAAATCCGAGGAAAGATTGCAAGACATGAAGAGGTTAATAACATTATCAAGAGGAGCCTCACAACAGCCGGATGCCCAGCAGTAAGGGAACCACCCCAACTATGCAGATCTGATGGCAACCAAAAGCGTCCAGATGGTATCACCCTTCAAGCCTGGACAGACGGCAAGCAGGTGGTGTGGGACTACACATGTGCATCTACCTTGGCTGATACCTATCTCCAGTACACCAGGGAGGAAGGAGGGGCTGCTGCCACCTTCAGGGAGTCCCAGAAGTCGAGAAAATATGGAGAACTTGCCCATCATTATATGTTTGTTCCCATAGGCTCAGAGACCCTTGGCTCATGGGGAAAGAGTGCATCTAAGTTCCTCAAGGAGCTGGGCAAAAGACTCAACAGGGTAACTAGGGATCCCAGGGCAGCTAGTTTTCTGTTCCAGCGACTCAGCGCTGCTGTTCAGAGGGGTAATGCATGCTGTATTCTGGGCACGCGCACCAGCTCGGAAGAGCTGGATGAGATTTTCGCATTATAATCAGTGACAAAGATGTAACAATATGTACTAGACATGTATCTCTCACCTCGTGTACTGTATATGCCATCTTTATATCAACAATGTATCTCTCAAATCTTTTGTACCATATTATGTAATAAAACATACCTATTGGTAAAAAAAAAATTAAAAGATGGGTGGTAGGAGAAGTGGAATATTCAAATGGCATCAGGAAGAAATCCAAATATTCTTCCTTGAAGCCTTTTATCCACTTCTCCGAGGCTATGGGTCCCACAATTTGTACCAGAGGTGGACCCCATCCATATATATATATATATATATATATATATATATATATATATATATATATATATATATATATATATATTATATATATATATATATATATATATATATATATATATATATATATATATATATAATGTTAATGTGTATGAAGGTAGGTAAAGTGAGGAAGGAATTAGTGAGGGTGTAGCAGGAAGACTGCTGCCAGTTTACAAGACATGGCTACAAGGCGTGAAATGAGACGTGTTTGGAAGACACTTGAGAAAATGCGTCTTGCTCTGGCTCATCCTGTCTTAACACACAAGCAATTTCACTTTTTTTATTCTGCTAAACAAAATGGGGTGCACTAGCAGTGTGCAGCTACACCTGTTATATTCCTTCACATTGGACGGGTTTAAGGACATCACGATTCCTATCGGATTGAGCTGAGAGACGTCAAAGATTATTTCTAATTATTCCAGTATAAGTTCAGCAGCTACGACAGCTTGGATGGTTTCATTCCAACAGTGCCGGAGTTACTGTTGCTTTACTCTGTCTCAGGCTGGTTTATCCACGTGTTAGTGTGATACACTCACTAGTAACTCCGCATAAGGTAGACGGAGCGTATATATCAGAATCATAGTTTGGAATACGGTGGATTGTAGCCTAACCTAACCATGGTTGTAGCCTAACCTAATCAACAGCAGGATTGTAGCCTAACTTAATCAATAGTAGGATTGTAGCCTAACTTAATCAACAGTAGGATTGTAGCCTAACTTAATCAACAGTAGGATTGTAGCCTAACCTAACCAACAGTAGGATTGTAGCCTAACCTAACCAACAGTAGGATTGTAGTCTAACCTAACCAACAGTAGGATTGTAGCCTAACCTAACCAACAGTAGGATTGTAGCCTAACCTAACCAACAGTAGGATTGTAGCCTAACCTAACCAACAGTAGGATTGTAGCCTAACCTAACCAACAGTAGGATTGTAGCCTAACCTAACCAACAGTAGGGTTGTAGCCTAACCTAACCAACAGTAGGATTGTAGCCTAACCTAACCAACAGTAGGATTGTAGCCTAACCTAACCAACAGTAGGATTGTAACCTAACCAACAGTAGGATTGTAGCCTAACCTAACCAACAGTAGGATTGTAGCCTAACCTAACCAACAGTAGGGCTGTAGCCTAACCTAACCAACAGTAGGATTGTAGCCTAACCTAACCAACAGTAGGGCTGTAGCCTAACCTAACCAACAGTAGGGCTGTAGCCTAACCTAACCAACAGTAGGATTGTAGCCTAACCTAACCAACAGTAGGGTTGTAGCCTAACCTAACCAACAGTAGGATTGTAGCCTAACCTAACCAACAGTAGGGCTGTAGCCTAACCTAACCAACAGTAGGGCTGTAGCCTAACCTAACCAACAGTAGGGCTGTAGCCTAACCTAACCAACAGTATGATTGTAGCCTAACCTAACCAACAGTAGGGCTGTAGCCTAACCTAACCAACAGTAGGGCTGTAGCCTAACCTAACCAACAGTAGGGTTGTAGCCTAACCTAACCAACAGTAGGATTGTAGCCTAACCTAACCAACAGTAGGGTTGTAGCCTAACCTAACCAACAGTAGGGCTGTAGCCTAACCTAACCAACAGTAGGGCTGTAGCCTAACCTAACCAACAGTAGGGCTGTAGCCTAACCTAACCAACAGTAGGGCTGTAGCCTAACCTAACCAACAGTAGGGTTGTAGCCTAACCTAACCAACAGTAGGGTTGTAGCCTAACCTAACCAACAGTAGGGTTGTAACCTAACCTAACCAACAGTAGGGTTGTAGCCTAACCTAACCAACAGTAGGGCTGTAGCCTAACCTAACCAACAGTAGGGTTGTAGCCTAACCTAACCAACAGTAGGGCTGTAGCCTAACCTAACCAACAGTAGGGTTGTAGCCTAACCTAACCAACAGTAGGGCTGTAGCCTAACCTAACCAACAGTAGGGTTGTAGCCTAACCTAACCAACAGTAGGGCTGTAGCCTAACCTAACCAACAGTAGGGTTGTAGCCTAACCTAACCAACAGTAGGGTTGTAGCCTAACCTAACCAACAGTAGGGCTGTAGCCTAACCTAACCAACAGTAGGGTTGTAGCCTAACCATCAACCTGAAGGTGAAAGTGACTAGAACTCTGAGCCCCACTTAGAACCCCAAGACAGGTGAAAAACAGGTTTATATCAGGTCACTACCTGAAGGTAGCGGGGGAAGTGAAGCTGTGAATTTACTGGTTCTCTGGACCAGTGCTGACCCGTTGTTAGTGTCACCGGTCCACTCACCTGCAACAAAAAGAGAAGGCATTAGATATTAAGAATGCAGCCAATGATCATATATAAAAAAATGGATATTCCAGGTGCTGGAGTACGTAGCTATCTACTACAAAGGATACACATATAACTATTTTTTAAAGGGGTGGACCGGTAAGCCAGCGGAAGGCCTCGGTCAGAAAACACTTGTCCTGTTTCCTGACAAATCTTACCTAACCTAACCACTCACACACTGTTTGGGGATGAAACTTAAAGAGACGTTTTGGTCCAGAACGGATCATTATCAACACCTGGATGGAAGTTCACGGTAGTGATGTATCGGATATTCACATCCGCATCCGCATTTTACTGTAAACATATATCCGCATATGCATCCGCAACCGAAATCCGCGGAACATCCGCACAATTTCTTACATCCGCAAAATAAGTAAGACCTCCGTATACACATCCGCATCCGCGGATATCTAAATTTTCACATCCGAAACATCCCTAGTTGACGGACCATTGCCTAGTCCACGACGGACATCTGGCAACACCAACCTTTTAACCAGTCACTTCCTCGTTAAACAAACTTTCGTTAACCTTCTCTTAACAATCTTTAACACCAAAATTTTGACACTCGTTAATCTTCATCAGTCAACCTTAAACATACAAAAAACTGACAATCGTTCATCTTCTTCAAACAAACTTTAATTCAGAAAGAAAAATAAAAGCACTCAACGTTCTTTCCCAGAACTTCTTTGGTTTTTTATCTGACTTAAGAAACCAGGGTTCAGATATGTTTTTAGTGTCAGCCTGATCGTCAGCTATTAGGAAAACAATGAATCGAGCATCTGTGCTTTCTATGCCATTAAGAAATGCTGACAGGGGCTGCTGATAGTGCTGGCAGCACCATCACAGCTCGTCACAGGCGCCCATTCTGACACCTCGCCACGTACCATGACTCGTTGTCTTCCCGACAGGTATTCCCTGATCCATTGCAGTGCCTTCCATGTTATACCTGTCTAGTGCTTTTGCACTAATACCTTGTGTGGAACTGTATCAAAAGCCTTCTTACAGTCCAAGAAAATGCAATCTACCCACCCCTCTCTTTCTCTCTTGTCTTACTGTTGTCACCCTGTCATAGAACTTCAGTAGGTTTGTGACACAGGATTTCCCGTCCCTGAAACCGTGCTGGTTGTCGTTGATAAGCTAATTCCTTTCTAGGTGTTCCACCACTCTTCTCCTGATAATCTTCTCCATGACTTTGCATACTATACATGTCAGTGACACTGGTCTGTAGTTTAATGCTTCATGTCTGTCTCCTTTTTTAAAAATTGGGACTACATTTGCTGTCTTCCATACCTCAGGTAGTCGCCCTGTTTCAATAGATGTGTTGAAGATTGTTAGTGGTACACATAGCGCCTCTGCTCCCTCTCTCAGGACCCATGGAGAGATGTTATCCGGCCCCATCGCTTGTGAGGTATCTAGCTCGCTTAGCAGCCTTTTCACTTCTTCCTCGGTTGTATGTGTTGTATCCAACACTTGATGGTGTACCCCACCTCTCCGTCTTTCTAGAGTTCCTTCTGTCTACTCTGTGAACACTTCTTTGAACCTCGTGTTGAGTTCCTCACACACTTCGCGGTCGTTTCTTGTGATCTCCCCTCCTTCCTTCCTCAGCCTGATCACCTGGTCCTTGACTGTTGTTTTCCTCCTGATGTGGCTGTACAACAACTTTGGGTCAGATTTGGCTTTCGCTGCTATGTCATTTTCGTATTGTTGTTGGGCCTCCCTTCTTACCTGTGTATCTTCATTTTTGGCTCTACGACTGTTCTCCTTATTCTTCTGGGTCCTTTGCCTTGTGTGTGTGTGTGTGTGTGTGTGTGTGTGTACTCACCTAATTGTACTCACCTAATTGTGGTTGCAGGGGTCGAGACTCAGCTCCTGGCCCCGCCTCTTCGCTGTCTGCTACTGGGTCTCTGCTCTCCCTGCTCCATGAGCTTTATCATACCTTGTCTTAAAACTATGTATGGTTCCTGCCTCCACTATATCTTTCTCTAGTCCATTCCACTTCCTGACTACTCTGTGGCTGAAGAAATGTTTCCTGACATCCCTTTGACTCATCTGAGTCTTCAGCTTCCAGTTGTGTCCCCTTGTTTCTGTGTTCCCTCTCTGAAACAACCTGTCACTATCTACCTTGTCAATTCCCCGCAGTATTTTGTATGTCGTTATCATGTCTCCTCTGACCCTTCTTTCCTCCAGTGTTGTTAGTCCTATTTCCCTCAACCTTTCTTCATAAGACAGACCCTGAGTTGTGGAACTAACCTTGTCGCAAACCTTTGCACTTTCTCTAGTTTCCTTACGTGCTTGACCAGGTGTGGGTTCCAGACTGGTGCTGCATATTCTAGTATGGGCCTGACGTACACGGTATACAGTGTCTTGAACGATTCCTTGTTAAGGTAACGGAACGCTAATCTAAGGTTTGCCAGACGCCCATATGCTGCCGCAGTTATCTGGTTGATGTGTGCCTCCGGAGACGTGCTAGGCGTTATACTCACTCCAAGGTCTTTCTCCTTTGCCGAGGTTTGTAGCCTTTGTCCGCCTAGCTTGTACTCTGTCAGCGGTCTTCTTTGCCCTTCTCCGATCCTCATGACTTTGCATTTGGAGGGATTGAATTCGAGAAGCCAACTGCTAGACCAGATGTCGAGCTTGTCCAGGTCTGTGTGTGTGTGTGTGTGTGTGTGTGTAGTTCATTGTGTTCTATTGGCTTTTATTTTTTTTTTTTACTACTTCTTCGACCTCCTGATACGTAATTCGTTTTGGTTGTGTTCTCAGTACGCAGAATTTTTGAGTTCAGGTCATGACGCTGTCTGGTTTCTAATGATAATTTGCACAACTCTGGCTGGAAATTTCTGCACTCTTCATCAAAGCGGCACCTCCCATGTCTCAACATGTTGCAACACCGAGACACCTGCAGGTGTCTCTTGCAGGTGTCTCTTGCAGGTGTCTCTTGCAGGTGTCTCTTGCAGGTGTCTCTTGCAGGTGTGTCTTGCAGGTGTCTCTTGCAGGTGTCTCTTGCAGGTTCTCTCGCAGGTGTCTCTTGCAGGTGTCTCTGCAGGTGTCTCTGCAGGTGTCTCTTGCAGGTGTCTCTTGCAGGTTTCTCTTGCAGGTGTCTCTTGCAGGCGTCTCTTGCAGGCGTCTCTTGCAGGTGTCTCTTGCAGGTTTCTCTTGCAGGTTTCTCTCGCAGGTGTCTCTTGCAGGTTTCTCTTGCAGGTGTCTCTTGCAGGTTTCTCTTGCAGGTGTCTCTTGCAGGTTTCTCTTGCAGGTGTCTCTTGCAGGTTTCTCTTGCAGGTTTCTCTCGCAGGTGTCTCTTGCAGGTGTCTCTTGCAGGTTTCTCTTGCAGGTTTCTCTCGCAGGTGTCTCTTGCAGGTGTCTCTTGCAGGTGTCTCTTGCAGGTTTCTCTTGCAGGTGTCTCTTGCAGGCGTCTCTTGCAGGCGTCTCTTGCAGGTGTCTCTTGCAGGTTTCTCTTGCAGGTTTCTCTCGCAGGTGTCTCTTGCAGGTGTCTCTTGCAGGTTTCTCTCGCAGGTGTCTCTTGCAGGTGTCTCTTGCAGGTGTCTCTTGCAGGTGTCTCTTGCAGGTGAATCGACCCCTGCAATCACAATTAGGTAAGTACAAATAGGAAAGTACGCACTAATCCCAAGATATGACTAACTTGCCTCACATTTCACTACTTCCTTCTAGTGTTTCATATTTCACTATCAATGATTCTATTATAGTTCTAGATGCATACTTGTGCTACGCTCAAAAAGTGAGACGTAACGTGTGAGAGAGAGAGAGAGAGAGAGAGAGAGAGAGAGGAGAGAGAGAGAGAGAGAGAGAGAGAGAGTGATGGTTGGTTACTGACTACTGCTGTCTTGTTGATAATGTAATTGTGAGGAAATGAACGAGATTCACCAGCGTAGTTTCTTACACTTAGCCTCACTAATACAGAGAAATGTACAGCGTGCCCTGTGTCTCAGTGACGGTGGTGGTGGTGGCAGTGCAGGGTTCCGTCACCACCACCACCACCACATCATCACCACTACCATTATCACCACTATCATCACCATCATTACCGCTAATCTCGTTTCGTCCTTCAAGAACTGGGTCAAAGTCAGTGCAAATTGCATACTACTGCAGTGTGATTCACACATTACTCTCAGTGTCAACCTTCCTGTCTACTCAACTCCATCAACCATCACCACCACCATTCCAACAACCACTACCCACTAAAACAACGTCAACTCCAGCAGCAACCACCTACTAACACAAACACCACTAGCAGCAACCACCTACTAACACAACCACCACTAGCAACAACAACCTACTAACACAACCAGCACTAGCAGCAACCACCTACTAACACAACCACCACTAGCAGCAACCTCCTACTAACACAACCACCACTAGCAGCAACCTCCTACTAACACAACCACCACTAGCAGCAACCTCCTACTAAAACAACCACAACTAGCAGCAACCACCTACTAACACAACCACCACTAGCAGCAACCTCCTACTAACACAACCACAACTAGCAGCAACCACCTACTAACACAACCACCACTAGCAGCAACCACCTACTAACACAACCACCACTAGCAGCAACCTCCTACTAACACAACCACCACTAGCAGCAACCACCTACTAACACAACCACCACTAGCAGCAACCTCCTTCTAACACAACCACCACCAGCAACAACCACCTACTAACACAACCACCACTTGCAACAACCACCTCCTAACACAACCACCAGTCTAGCAACAACCTCCTACTAACACAACCACCACTTGCAACAACCACCACTTGCAACAACCACCTCCTAACAACCACCACTAGCAACAACAACCTACTAACACAACCACCACTAGCAGCAACCACCTACTAACACAAACACCACTAGCAGCAACCACCTACTAACACAAACACCACTAGCAGCAACCACCTACTAACACAACCACCACTAGCAGCAACCTCCTACTAAAACAACCACAACTAGCAGCAACCACCTACTAACACAACCACCACTAGCAGCAACCTCCTACTAACACAACCACAACTAGCAGCAACCACCTACTAACACAACCACCACTAGCAGCAACCTCCTACTAACACAACCACCACTAGCAGCAACCACCTACTAACACAACCACCACTAGCAGCAACCTCCTTCTAACACAACCACCACCAGCAACAACCACCTACTAACACAACCACCACTTGCAACAACCACCTCCTAACACAACCACCAGTCTAGCAACAACCTCCTACTAACACAACCACCACTTGCAACAACCACCACTTGCAACAACCACCTCCTAACAACCACCACTAGCAACAACAACCTACTAACACAACCACCACTAGCAGCAACCACCTACTAACACAACCACCACTAGCAACAACAACCTACTAACACAACCAGCACTAGCAGCAACCACCTACTAACACAACCACCACTAGCAGCAACCTCCTACTAACACAACCACCACTAGCAACAACCTCCTACTAACACAACCACCAGTCTAGCAACAACCTCCTACTAACACAACCACCACTAGCAACAACCTCCTACTAACACAACCACCACTAGCAGCAACCACCTACTAACACAACCACCACTAGCAACAACCTCCTACTAACACAACCACCACTAGCAACAACCTCTTACTAACACAACCACCACTAGCAACAACCTCCTACTAACACAACCACCTCCTAACACAACCACCACTAGCAACAACAACCTACTAACACAACCACCACTAGCAGCAACCACCTACTAACACAACCACCACTAGCAGCAACCTCCTACTAACACAACCACCATTAGCAACAACAACCTACTAACACAACCACCACTAGCAGCAACCACCTACTAACACAACCACCACTAGCAGCAACCTCCTACTAACACAACCACCACTAGCAACAACCTCCTACTAACACAACCACCAGTCTAGCAGCAACAACAACCTACTAACACAACCACCACTAGCAGCAACCACCTACTAACACAACCACCACTAGCAGCAACCTCCTACTAACACAACCACCACTAGCAACAACCTCCTACTAACACAACCACCAGTCTAGCAACAACCTCCTACTAACACAACCACCACTAGCAACAAACACCTACTAACACAACCACCACTAGCAACAACCTCCTACTAACACAACCACCACTAGCAGCAACCACCTACTAACACAACCACCACTAGCAACAACCTCCTACTAACACAACCACCATTAGCAACAACCTCCTACTAACACAACCACCACTAGCAACAACCTCCTACTAACACAACCATCACTTGCAACAACCACCTCCTAACACAACCACCACTAGCAACAACAACCTACTAACACAACTACCACTAGCAGCAACTACCTACTAACACAACCACCACTAGCAACAACAACCTACTAACACAACCACCACTAGCAGCAACCACCTACTAACACAACCACCACAAGCAGCAACCTCCTACTAACACAACCACCACTAGCAACAACTTCATACTAACACAACCACCAGTCTAGCAACAACCTCCTACTAACACAACCACCACTAGCAACAACCACCTACTAACAACCACCACTAGCAACAACCACCACTAGCAACAACCACCACTAGCAACAACCTCCTACTAACACAACCACCACTAGCAGCAACCACCTAACACAACCACCACTAGCAACAACCTCCTACTAACACAACCACCACTAGCAACAACCTCCTACTAACACAACCACCACTAGCAACAACCTCCTACTAACACAACCACCACTAGCAACAACCTCCTACTAACACAACCACCACAAGCAGCAACCTCCTACTAACACAACCACCACTAGCAACAACCTCCTACTAACACAACCACCACTAGCAACAACCTCCTACTAACACAACCACCACTAGCAACAACCTCCTACTAACACAACCACTACCATTGTCTGTAAACAATGAATTTGCTTAATTTGGAGTGTTGTATTGAGCCCGGTCTTGGGCTAGGTTCATCTGGTGCTAGCCTGGTCAACAAGGCTGTTGCTGCTGGTAACCCGCTGCCTCACATATTCATCACAGCCTGGTTAATTTGACATTTGGTGAAGATACTTCTCCAGTTTCCTCTTGAAGACTTCTACACTTGTTCCAGCAGTGTTTCTGATATCTTCTGGTAAGAAGTTGAATAGTCTGGAGCCACGGATGTTGATACAGTGTTCTCTTATTATGCCCAAGGTGCCCCTGCTTTTGACTGATTATTTTGCTCTTTCTCCCATATATCTCATTCCAGTATTTTGTTATGGCAGTGTTAGGGCAATTTGGGACCAGGCCCTTAAGTACTTTACACGTACATATTATCATGTATCTCTCCTCCTCTCCAACGAGTATATATTTAAAACTCTACATGCCTTCCCAGTAACTGAAATGCTTTATGAGCTCTATGCAGCGGTAAATGATCTCAGTATCTGTTCCAGCTCTGATCTCTCCTGTCCTGAACGAGGCTGTCAACACTGAACAATATTCTAAACGAGAGAGCATAAGCTCTATTTCCCTTGTTTTCAAAGTTCTCATTATCCACCCTGCCATATTCCTGGCTGTTGTGATATTTGTATTTTTTGTTCTTTGAAAGAAAGGTCAGTAAGCATAATTACTCCCAGGTCTTTCCTGTGTTCCTTTCATTCTGTTTGATGATACTCTTGAGTTTTCTAAACAGTATCCCTTTTCCATATTTAAGTAGCTGGAACTTACCACCATTAAACGTCATGTTTTTCACTGCCCACTGGAAAACCTTGCTTATATCAT
>WNWK01019591.1:0-37458 GCA_009830355.1 Cherax destructor
CGGAGAATTAGACAAATTTCGGCCTGAATCCTGCATGTACCTGTGTCTGGATGCTGAGATTTGCAGACACGACATCAGGATAACTCGTTGAGAGACGGATGCATCTTGTAGAGACTGATGAAGTGGTAGATAACTTCATTCCTCTTCCTCCCCTCGCGGGCACACGCGAGGCACCGCTGTCACCATTTATAACGATGTATGCTATTTGGCGTTTTGGAGGCGTGGTTGAAATGATAAGGCTTCGGAGGCTTCTTACTTTATTTGGAATAAAGGTGCGGGTAACAGGCTGCGTTTTCTGTGGCCATGGCCCAGGTGGGCCATGCCTTGCGAGAGGGAGAGGAGTAGGCCTATTGACTGAGTGAAGTCTGGGCGCCGAGTGAGAAGGGCCCAGGGCGGGTCTGGTAGACGTGGGTACGCCTACCAGGCTTGCCCTCTGGCGGAATACTATGGAAACTAGCATGGCACGAAATATGAACTCAGCTGGCAGACAGCATGGCTGTCTATGCAGACAGTCAGGCTGTCTACAGTGTTAGCCTGAGCTGGTAGACTTCAGTAGTGTCAGCCTGAGCTGGTAGACTTCAGTAGTGTTAGCCTGAGCTGGGAGACTTCAGTAGTGTCAGCCTGAGCTGGTAGACTTCAGTAGTGTCAGCCTGAGCTGGGAGACTTCAGTAGTGTTAGCCTGAGCTGGTAGACTTCAGTAGTGTCAGCCTGAGCTGGGAGACTTCAGTAGTGTTAGCCTGAGCTGGTAGACTTCAGTAGTGTCAGCCTGAGCTGGGAGACTTCAGTAGTGTTAGCCTGAGCTGGTAGACTTCAGTAGTGTCAGCCTGAGCTGGTAGACTTGTGTAGGACAATGAAGAACTCGTCAAGTATTCCAGCGAGGGTTCCTCATCTACGACAGCTTCAAAGGTTACCTTCCAGCACACCTGGAGTTACTATCACTTGGGAGCTGCCATCTCTCGGATAGGCTATCCCATACACAGTAGAAATGGAGTAAGGAAGAGTGGGCGAGGAAGGAAGGGAAGAGATATAGACAGAAACAGTTTAACATATATCTAAAACAGTTTAACATATATCTAAAACAGCTCGAAGCAACAACTTTTAAATCCACGAAGTTAGACTAGAACAAAGACGAAGTAGATGACAACAGCTACACAGTTTCCGCTTCCAGATTCAAAACTCTCATCTTGGTGTAATGAGGCAAGTTCCCCCACAAGAATTATATTACACAGCCTGAGTGCCGCTCCCTGTGTTCCCCATGAGAATTCCCCAAAGTGAATTATGAATCTTAATTTACCGCCAAACTTATTTAACTGAAGGGGGAGGGGAGGGGGTGAGGACCGCAGGCAGCTGTTGACTCACTGCACTGAACCCGCGGCACATCATCATATGTGCGGGGAAGAGTTAATCCTGTAGGGTCATACAACACCTGGGTAATGGGGAGGTTTTCAGGTTTGATCAGAGGTAGGGAAGGGTAGCGATCAAGAGCAGTTTACCATCAGAAGGATACCCACTGAAGGGTACATCTTTCCGAAGAAACAATGATTTTACACGCACACACACACACTCACTATATATATATATATATATATATATATATATATATATATATATATATATATATATATATATATATATATATATATATATATATATTTATATATATATTTATATATATATATATTATTTATTATTATTAACACATCGGCCGATTCCCACCAAGGCAGGGTGGCCCGAAAAAGAAAAACTTTCGTCATCATTCACTCCATCACTGTCTTGCCAGAGGGGTGCTTTACACTACAGTTACAAAACTGCAACATTAACACCCCTCCTTCAGAGTGCAGACACTGTACTTCCCATCTCCAGGACTCAAGTCCGGCCTGCTGGTTTCCCTGAATCCCTTCATAAATGTTACTTTGCTCACACTCCAACAGCACGTCAAGTATTAAAAACCATTTGTCTCCATTCATAGCTCCTCTCAGCGGACGGAGGGCCTGGGATCTGCAATCAAATTGGCGTCCACCTGGGATCTGCAATCAAACTAGCGTCCACCAGGACGTTGACACGTCCCCAGGGCTGCTCTCCCTCGGGCTGCTAGCGATGGTGCTCCTGCAAGCAGCAGATCCTGGTGCAACCTGCTACTGTTTGCAATGGCTGTCTGGCTGTCCTGCCGAAGAGGGACAGGCACCTTGCAACATCTGTTGTTGTGGCAATGGATGCATTCCCTAGAATATTGCTCATTACTTTGTCATTTGTTTACCATGTATGGACGTGTTTATGATTCATTACCTTTGTAACTGTCATGATTGTGACCAGCTCTACCTGGAGCTCATTACCTTTGCAACTTGTCATGATTGTGACCAGCTCTACCTGGAGCTCATTACCTTTGCAACTTGTCATGATTGTGACCAGCTCTACCTGGAGCTCATTACCTTTGCAACTTGTCATGATTGTGACCAGCTTTATTTCATTACCTTTGCAACTTGTCATGATTGTGACCAGCTTTATTTCATTACCTTTGTAACTTGTCATGAGTGTGACCAGCTCTACCTGGAGCTCATTACCTTTGCAACTTGTCATGATTGTGACCAGATCTAGTTCATTACCGCTGTAACTTGTTCAGCTATCAAAACTTTGGAGTCCAGTCTCTGGACCAATTATGTACCTCTGTAATCTTTTGACTACCGCCCACAGGATGGGTATGGGGTGCATAATAAAGATATTAAACTAACTCCATTCACTCCTATCAAATACGCACACGCATGCTTGCTGGAAATCCAAGCCCCTCGCACACAAAACCTCTTTACCCCCTTCCTCCAACCTTTCCTAGGCCGACCCCTACCCCGCCTTCCCTCCACTACAGATTTATACACTCTAGAGGTCATTCTGTTTCGTTCCATTCTCTCTACATGTCCGAACCACCTCAACAACCCCTCATCAGCCCTCTGGATAATAGTTTTGGTAATCCCGCACCTCCTCCTAATTTCCAAACTCCGAATTCTCTGCATTATATTCACACAACACATTGACCTCAGACATGACATCTCCACTGCCTCCAGCCTTCTCCTCGTTGCAACATTCATCACCCATGCTTCACACCCATATAAGAGTGTTGGTATAACTATACTCTCATACATTCCCCTCTTAACTTCCATGGACAAAGTTCTTTGTCTCCACAGACTCCTCAGTGCACCACTCACCCTTTTCCCCTCATCAATTCTATGATTCACCTCATCCTTCATAGACCCATCTGCTGACATGTCCACTCCCAAATATCTGAATACATTCACCTCCTCCATACTCTCTCCCTCCAATCTGATATCCAATCTTTCGTCACCTATTCTTTTTGTTATCCTCATCACCTTACTCTTTCCTATATTCACTTTCAATTTTCTTCTTTTACATACCTTACCAAATTCATCCACCAACCTCTGCAACTTCTCTTCAGAATCTCCCAAAAGCACAGTGTCATCACATTGGCTGATATACGTCTCCAATACACCAGGGAGGAAGGAGAGGCAGCTGCCAGCTTCAGAGAATCCCATAAGTTTAGAAAATACGGTGAACTTGCCCATCATTATATGTTTGTTCCCAAAGGCTCAGAGACAATTGGCCCATGGGAAAGAGTGCATCTAAGTTCCTTAAGGAGCTAAGGCAAAAGACTCATCAGGGTAACTAGGGATCCCAGGGCTTAGTTTTCTGTTCCAGCGACTCAGCGCTGCGGTTCAGTGGGGTAATGCCTGCTATATTCAGGGCAGGCGCCCCAGCTCTGAGGAGCTGGATTTTTCGCATTGTAATCTGTGATAAACACGTCGCAATATGTAATTGAAATGTGTCCCTTAAACCTCATGTATTATATATATATATATATATATATATATATATATATATATATATATATATATATATATATATATATATATATGATAGATAGATAGATAAGCTTGCATAATATTATTTATACACAATGTAATGGGTCTTCAAATTACATTAACTTGGCATTCGAATTCATTCCTTTAAAGTTAGTTTTCTTATTTAATAGTATAGGATTGGAAACCTAATTATATACCGTAAAAGGAATATTAATAGCTCTTCAAATTGCAGTGTGTTACAACTAAAGATAAAAATCTTTTGAAAGATGTATATACAGGCGTGTGTATATATATATATATATATATATATATATATATATATATATATATATATATATATATATATATATATAATATATATATATATATATATATATATATATATATATATATAAATATATATATATATATATATATATATATATATATATATATATATATATATATATATATATATATATATATATATATATATATATATTACACAACACACAAACGCCTGTATATCTGGTCATATGATGACCCGCAGCCAGCGGACCTTCCGCAGGCTTACCGCTCCACCCTTTAAAAATTAAGTTTATATTTACTTGATTAGAGGTACAAGATAAATGTTTTAGCATTATCAGCGGCTTCTTGCAAGACCTATGTATCCAGACTTCCAAGCACTACCTTCCACATGACACATGTGGCGTGCACTGGTGCAGGGAGAGGTAACACTGGGGGGGAAGCCGTGACACTGGGGGGAAGCCGTGACACTGGGGGGGGGGAAAGCGTGACACTGGGGGGGAAGGGAAGGCATGACACTGAGAAAGGGCAGTATCTACATAATTTAGCATACATGACGGGAGAGGCGGCGGAGACAGCGGTGAGAGTTTAACATGATTTAGCAGCTGTCAGAGAGACCTGTGTGGCACAGTGACGCGCCTTATGGCACCCCTAGCTAGCCTCTCAGTTACCTGTCATAGTCACCTGCCACAGCTAGCTCTCAGTTACCTGCCATAGTCACCTGCCACAACTAGCTTTCATGTGCCACAGCTAATTCCCACAGTAACCATAGCTGCAGTAGCTGCCATAGCAAGCTGCTAGCCACCACAGTTCAGTAACACACTAGAGATGTGACACATCACTTGGATTTGACACACATAACTGATGCATCACATTAAGGATGAAACAAATTTGGTGCGTCACACTAGGAATGTGACAGCTGTGGTGTGTCACACAAAGGATGTGACAGCTATGATGTGTCACAAGGGATGTGACAATTGTGGTGCGTCACACAAGGATTGTGACAGCAGTGGTGCGTCATACTAGGGATGTGATACACAGTCGTAATGCGTCACACTAGGAATGTGATACATAGAAGTGGTGTGTCACACCAGGGATGTGACACGTGAGGCTCTGCGGAGCCAGGGATGCCAGAAAGTCACATTGTTATCCTCTCCACTGCAGACGCCACCTGTCACAACCACCTGTACTGCTGCTCCAGTGGTCACAATCTGCACTGCTTAAACACGCCAATATGTCACAACGAAGGATTTGGTAATTGTGACAGACACGATCTTCCCGCTCTAAATTCATGCTGGTTTAGGTTGTGCTGTTACATGAAGTTTGTAATCTGGTGTCTTGTCACCCCTTCAAAGATTTTTATTACATGTGATAGAGGTACTGGTTTGTAATTCTTGGCTAGTGTTCTTCTGTCTCCTCAGTGCAAAGGAAGTGTCTGCACTTGTTAAGACCTCTGGGATTGATCCACTCCTGGGGCTGCATCAGTGGGCATGTTTTCTATTTTTTAATTCTGCAGGATTGGTGCTTATGTCAGTTACATGACCCGCGTGGTTTTTACATGAACTAAAAACGAAATCCTGCATTCTCCACTCTGCTTTCCTTTAGTGGATTTCTGAACATTGATACATATCGCTCTTTTAGAATTTCACTCAGTGTATGAAGTTGAAGACTCAGACCAGTCAAAGGGAAGAAAGTATTTCTTCATTCATAGAGTTGTCAGGAAGTGGAATAGTCTAGCAAGTGATGTAGTGGAGGCAGGAACCATACATAGCTTTAAGACGAGGTATGATAAAGCTCATGGAGCAGGGAGAGAGAGGACCTAGTAGCGGTCAGTGAAGAGGCGGGGCCAGGAGCTAAGTCTCGACCCCTGCAACTATAATTAGGTGAATACAATTAGGCGAGTAACCGCCTGTAACTGACGGTCCAATTCTACAGTTTGTTACAGGCGGTTCATACACTGGCGATGAAAAGGAACTGAGTGAAATTCTAAAAGAACGATATATATCAATGTTCAGAAATCTACTAAAGGAAAGCAGAGTGGAGTATGCAGGATTTCGTTTTTAGTTCATGTAAAAACCACGCGGATCATGTAACTGACATAAGCACCAATCCTGCAGAATTAAAAAATAGAAAACATGCCCACTGATGCAGCCCCAGGAGTGGAATAAGACAAAATAATATGAACATCTTATTTAACAGTTTTCATTTTCAATATGCAACAGCAGCAATTCTGAGTGAAGAGGAAGGGTGGTGTGGGCGATACAAGCGAACATTGTATCTGTGGTCCCAGATTATTCACTATTCTTCCAGAAGATATCAGAAACACTTGTGGAATAAATGTAGAAGTCTTCAAGAGGAAAGTCACCAAGTCCCTCCACTAAGTGCCGGATCAAGCAGGCTGTGATGGATATGTGATCCAGTGGGCCACCAGCAGAAGAGCCTGATTGACAATGGCGTACACAGAGTGCATCACGCAACCACAATCCTGATTTCCCTTCATAATCATCCAAAAGCCCTGTAGCTTATTACAGACAGAGGTGTCAGGGCTTCTGTCTGTATCGAGGATACCTACCAGTTGTAAACGTAAAGCAATTAGGGTGTCGAACTGAGCACCAACTGCTTGGAGTCTCTCACTAGCTTCATTAACACATACTGAGTTATGTCTCTGTATGAGTGCATGAGTTAATGTCAGTAAGCATACTCATTCTTGCCCTCTCTTATTACATTGCCCATGGTATGTTATCTGCTAAGTTTATTGTACATACTGTAAATACGCTTATATAACTGGTGGTGAAATATACGGCCACAAAATAGTAACCTCTGGTGTATGATTTTGTCTTTAAGCTTTTTTAGGTTTGCTTTACTGGTAGCTCTTTACTGGTATTAAATCTTTAAGGTCAAGTACCAGAGAACATCTAACTGTACCTGTTTTGGTAAGCACTAAACAATCCTGGTCCAGGAAACATCTCGGAACCCGTCAAACATATATAAAAAATACTACCATTTTTACTACTGGCACCACAACCACTATTACCACCACCTGTACTATGATACCACCTGTACCACAACCACGTTGCCTGACAACACCTGCACCGTCACACCACGTGCACCATCATCCCCACAATGCTCACCCTGGATGACTTGCACCAGCGCCCTCAGAATCACGTATGTTTACAAGGAGTTTTAAATTGCGCCTCTCAACTCTCACACACACTGCCAGTATGACGTACCTTACTCAGACCCAAACCTGCTGCTGCTGCTGCTGCTGATGATGATGATGATTATACACATTCAGCAGGTGATGGTGGTGGTGGTGAAGTGGTAGAATGAGGTGGTGGTGGAGGTAGCAAATGGTATGTGCTGGTTGCTGGCCGTATTGGTAAACAGTGGCTGGCAGTGGTGGTGGAAGTTTGGTAGGTCTCCAGTGGTATACGGTAGGTGGGCGGTGGTGGTAGATGAAGATGGTGGAAAGTGATGGTTGGTGGAGGATGGTGGTAGTAGGTGATGGTAATTATATAAACAAATACAGGAATCCAGTTCATTACAGATGAAATGTTGCAAAAGTATATAATGAAGAAAGATAAAGCCTTTTAATTTTAAGTAACATTTAAAAGTGACACACAGAGAGAGAAATGTACTAAAGTAATAATAATAATATCTTTATTTACTACATGTACAAGGTATACAGTCCTAGCTGACATCAATGACATACTACTATATAGAAAGCCACTTGTTATGCAGAGCATTTTAGGCAAATTAGGTCAGTTTTGTCCCAGGATGCGACCCACACTAGTCGACCAACACCCAGGTACCCATTATTACTGATGGGTGAACACAGACAACCCATGTAAAGAAACACGCCCAATGTTTCTACCCTCGCCGGGAATCAAACCCGGATACTCGCCATGTGAAACCAGAGCTTTAGCCACCAGGCCACGGGGCACCAAGTGAGCAAGATCATGAACGCATACCTCATCCTGCCACCAATAACAATACTTCGTACCAACACCTGGTCCAGTGTACCAGCACCTGGTCCAGAGTGTACCTGTACCTGGTCTAGAGTATACGAGCACGTGGTCCAGAGTACAGAAGGGCCTGGCTCAGGTTACATCCAGGTCCTAGTCCATGGTACACCTAGATCCTGGTCAGGTTACACCCAGGTCCTGATATAGGGTACACCTAGGTCCTGGTGCAGGTTACACCCAGGTCCTGGTCCAAGGTACACCCAGGTCCTGGTCCAGGGTACATCCAGGTCCTGGTCCAGGGTACATCCAGGTCCTGGTCCAGGGTACATCCAGGTCCTGGTCCAGGTTACACCCAGGTCCTCGTCCAGGTTACACCCAGGTCCTCGTCCAGGTTACACCCAGGTCCTCGTCCAGGTAACACCCAGGACCTGGTCCAGGTTACACCCAGGACCTGGTCCAGGTTACACCCTGGACCTGGTCCAGGTTACACCCAGGACCTGGTCCAGGTTACACCCAGGTCCTGGTCCAGGTTACACCCAGGTCCTGGTCCAGGTTACACCCAGGTCCTGGTCCAGGTTACACACAGGACCTGGTCCAGGTTACACCCAGGACCTAGT
This sequence comes from Cherax destructor, assembly GCA_009830355.1. Taxonomy (NCBI): domain Eukaryota; kingdom Metazoa; phylum Arthropoda; class Malacostraca; order Decapoda; family Parastacidae; genus Cherax; species Cherax destructor. Next base: position 8,737 of record WNWK01019591.1, read on the forward strand.
TACACCCAGGTCCTGGTCCAGGTTACACCCAGGTCCTGGTCCAGGTTACACCCAGGTCCTGGTCCAGGTTACACCCAGGTCCTGGTCCAGGTTACACCCAGGTCCTGGTCCAGGTTACACCCAGGTCCTGGTCCAGGTTACACCCAGGTCCTGGTCCAGGTTACACCCAGGTCCTGGTCCAGGTTACACCCAGGACCTGGTTCAGGTTACACCCAGGACCTGGTCCAGGTTACACCCAGGACCTGGTCCAGGTTACACCCAGGACCTGGTCCGGGTTACACCCAGCACCTGGTCAGGTTACACCCAGCACCTGGTTCAGGTTACACCCAAGACCTGGTCCAGGTTACACCCAGGACCTAGTCCAGATTACACCCAGGACCTGGTCCAGGTTACACCCAGGACCTGGTCCAGGTTACACCCAGGACCTGGTCCAGGTTACACCCAGGACCTGGTCCAGGTTACACCCAGGACCTGGTCCAGGTTACACGACCGTAGGCACCGGACCTGGTCAGGTTACACCAGGACCTGGTCCAGGTTACACCCAGGACCTGGTCCAGGTTACACCCAGGACCTGGTCCAGGTTACACCCAGGACCTGGTCCAGGTTACACCCAGGACCTGGTCCAGGTTACACCCAGGACCTGGTCCAGGTTACACCCAGGACCTAGTTACACCCAGGTCCTGGTCCAGGTTACACCCAGGTCCTGGTCCAGCAGACACACAAGAGCTTCAGTAGCAGTATTACTACATATCTCTCTCTTCAAAGACTCCTCACTAATTACACCTTACATAATGCATCAAAACTTTAAATTATAAATACCTTAATTTATTTTGTTCGTTGACAGAGTTATTCACATGCAGAGCATTAAATAGTTTAATGTTTACAGTGTATGCTGTCACGTGTATCTTACAGCAGGGGTCGCCACGCTCCAAAAACAAACATTAAATGTCAATGTTGCTTCCATAACATGTAATTAAAAGCGTGTGTATCATGTCATTGAAGACATGCTGCACATCCTTCACCTCATGCATGACTCAAGCTTAAGCTTCTGAATTATTACCAACACTACCAAGCTTACATTCTCTCTCATTTTTATATAATTAAACGCTGATGCACTAGGTTAAACTAAAATTATTATTATTATTATTATTATTAATCTCCGAATGGTTACTTTTAAGCGGTTCTGTTTAAGGTTTTCTTTTATAACTTGAAAATGCTTTATCCGGTCGGCTTCAAACTTTCTAGCCTGGTATACAGTAACATGGAAAAAAATTATGCAACTATTATCATGTACTAGTGCACTCTTGTCAATTATTATCATGTACTGGTGCACTCTGGTCAACTATTATCATGTACTGGTGCACTCTGGTCAACTATTATCATGTACTGGTGCACTCTGGTCAACTATTATCATGTACTGGTGCACTCTGGTCAACTATTATCATGTACTGGTGCACTCTGGTCAACTATTATCATGTACTGGTGCACTCTGGTCAACTATTATCATGTACTGGTGCACTCTGGTCAACTATTATAATGTGCTGGTGCACTCTGGTCAACTATTATCATGTACTGGTGCACTCTTGTCAACTATTATCATGTACTGGTGCACTCTGGTCAACTATTATCATGTACTGGTGCACTCTGGTCAACTATTATCATGTACTGGTGCACTCTGGTCAACTATTATCATGTACTGGTGCACTCTGGTCAACTATTATAATGTGCTGGTGCACTCTGGTCATCTATTATCATGTACTGGTGCACTCTGGTCAACTATTATCATGTAGTGGTGCACTCTGGTCAACTATTATCATGTACTGGTGCACTCTGGTCAACTATTATCATGTGCTGGTGCACTCTGGTCAACTATTATCATGTACTGGTGCACTCTGGTCAACTATTATCATGTACTGGTGCACTCTGGTCAACTATTATAATGTACTGGTGCACTCTGGTCAACTATTATAATGTAGTGGTGCACTCTGGTCAACTATTATCATGTACTGGTGCACTCTGGTCAACTATTATCATGTACTGGTGCACTCTGGTCAACTATTATCATGTACTGGTGCACTCTGGTCAACTATTATCATGTGCTGGTGCACTCTGGTCAACTATTATCATGTGCTGGTGCACTCTGGTCAACAATTATCATGTACTGGTGCACTCTGGTCAACAATTATCATGTACTGGTGCACTTTGGTGAACTATTATCATGTGCTGGTGCACTCTGGTTACCTTGTGATAACTTGAGAAAACTTGTGGTTAGCTTCAAACTTCAACACTAGTGCACCTTAATAGAAGGAGGTTGGCACTGTTGTTGGAGTTTGTAGGTGCCAATTTCACAAGTTTTTAAATGATGTAGTATAATGTTTCGTGAAATAACTCGAGTAAGCCTCTTCCGCACGGCCTCAATCTTTAATGGTTGATGAATCTCATGGACTTGGTGGTTCACAATCAGTTTATCCTCTGTAGAGTCAAATTTACCCATTTCCAGTCGTATTTAATAAACAACGGTACGGGTGGAGATTGAACTCGCGGCTAGTGAGTCACTAGCCGCGAGTTCCATCCTCGCCCGTACCGTGGTTTGTTTGCAATCGTGTCATTACAATTTCGTGAGTCATATTCAATAAGTTTGGATTTCGAGCAATGACTGGAAAATGACTCTCCAGATTGGCTTTAAACTTTCAAACTTGGTGTTTCCTAGTGGAAGGATCGAATTCTTGAACTGTGTACGTTCCAATTTGCCTTTTTTATTGAAAAAAATAGAATATGTTCCATGCGCTAACTGGTGAATGACTAACATTGATACTTTACTGAAATATACTTACGACACCCTGAACTATTACTGTTGATACTGAATGTACTGAAAGAGAAAGCTGGGCCTAGGGGATACCAGGATACCTTTGCTGGATCACTGAGGGGAGGCTGGGCCTAGGGGATACCAGGATACCTTTGCTGGATCACTGAGGGGAGGCTGGGCCAAGGGGATACCAGGATACCTTTGCTGGATCACTGAGGGGAGGCTGGGCCAAGGGGATACCAGGATACCTTTGCTGGATCACTGAGGGGAGGATGGGCCTAAGGGATACCAGGATACCTTTGCTGGATCACTGAGGGGAGGCTGGGCCAAGGGGATACCAGGATACCTTTGCTGGATCACTGAGGGGAGGCTGGGCCTAAGGGATACCAGGATACCTTTGCTGGATCACTGAGGGGAGGCTGGGCCTAGGTGATACCAGGATACCTTTGCTGGATCACTGAGGGGAGGCTGGGCCTAAGGGATACCAGGCTACCTTTGCTAGATCACTGAGGGGAGGCTGGGCCTAAGGGATACCAGGATACCTTTGCTGGATCACTGAGGGGAGGCTGCGCCTAAGGGATACCAGGATACCTTTCCTGGATCATAGAGGGGAGGCTGGGCCTAAGGGATACCAGGCTACCTTTGCTGGATCAATGAGGGGAGGCTGGGCCTAAGGGATACCAGGATACCTTTGCTGGATCACTGAGGGAGGGTGGGCCTAAGGGATACCAGGATACCTTGCTGGATCACTGAGGGAGGCTGGCCCTAAGGGATACCAGGATACCTTTGCTGGATCACTGAGGGGAGGCTGGGCCTAGGGGATACCAGGATACTTTTGCTGGATCAGTGAGGAGAGGCTGGGCCTAAGGGATACCAGGATACCTTTGCTAGATCACTGAGGGGAGGCTGGGCCTAAGGGATACCAGGATACCTTTGCTGGATCACTGAGGGAGGCTGGGCCTAAGGGATACCAGGATACCTTTGCTGGATCACTGAGGGGAGGCTGGGCCTAAGGGATACCAGGCTACCTTTGCTAGATCACTGAGGGGAGGCTGGGCCTAAGGGATACCAGGATACCTTTGCTGGATCACTGAGGGGAGGCTGCGCCTAAGGGATACCAGGATACCTTTCCTGGATCATAGAGGGGAGGCTGGGCCTAAGGGATACCAGGCTACCTTTGCTGGATCAATGAGGGGAGGCTGGACCTAAGGGATACCAGGATACCTTTGCTGGATCACTGAGGGGAGGGTGGGCCTAAGGGATACCAGGATACCTTTGCTGGATCACTGAGGGGAGGCTGGCCCTAAGGGATACCAGGATACCTTTGCTGGATCACTGAGGGGAGGCTGGGCCTAGGGGATACCAGGATACCTTTGCTGGATCAATGAGGAGAGGCTGGGCCTAAGGGATACCAGGATACCTTTGCTGGATCACTGAGGGGAGGCTGGGCCTAAGGGATACCAGGATACCTTTGCTGGATCACTGAGGGGAGGCTGGGCCTAAGGGATACCAGGCTACCTTTGCTGGATCACTGAGGGGAGGCTGGGCCTAGGGGATACCAGGCTACCTTTCTTGGATCACAGAGAGAGGAGGCTGGGCTTAGGGGATACCGGGATACATTTCTTGGATCACAAAGAGAGGAGGCTGGGCTTATGGGATACCGGGATACCTTTCTTGGATCACAGAGAGAATGTTGGGCTTAGGGGATACTGGGATATCTTTCTTGGATCACAAAGAGAGGAGGCTGGGCCTAGGGGATACCGGGATACCTTTCTTGGATCACAGAGAGAGGAGGCTGGGCTTAGGGGATACCGGGATACCTTTTTTGGATCACAAAGAGAGGAGACTGGGCTTAGGGGATACCGGGATATCTTTCTTAGATCACAAAGAGAGGAGACTGGGCTTAGGGGATACCGGGATACCTTTCTTGGATCACAGAGAGAGGAGGCTGGGCTTAGGGGATACCGGGATACCTTTCTTGGATCACAGAGATAGAAGGCTGGGCTTAGGGGATACCGGGATACCTTTCTTGGATCACAGAGAGAGGAGGCTGAGCTTAGGGGATACTTTTCTAGGATCGCGCTGTGACAAAAACAATTATATATTAACGGGAAAGCACTAAGCTCGTAGGGGGGTTAGACAACAACCTTTGAGTGCCAGGAAATCAGGTATGATCCGAGGAAGGGGATCAAGAGCCCTTTCCCCAGCATGAACCCACGTCAATCCTGATTAAAACATCACTCTCTAGATGTTTCGCACATGTCTGAGATCAGTTACATGTGAAGCGCTACACCCACACGTGTCGCTGAGTGGTGGTAGTGAAGGTTCGACCCTCCGTCCGCTAACCTCAACTCCTTCAAATTCCTGTGAGTCAGCAAGTGAAAAAAATATACCAGGTATGACTGACTTTCAGGTGTAATGACGCGCAGGCGCTGCTGACAACGGGCATGCTCTGACGTGCCCGGGTATGCTTTGATGTCACAGGGCATGCTCTGACGTGCCCGGGTATGCTTTGATGTCACAGGGCATGCTCTGACGTCCCCGGGTATGCTTTGATGTCACAGGGCATGCTCTGACGTGCCCGGGTATGCTTTGATGTCACAGGGCATGCTCTGACGTGCCCGGGTATGCTTTGATGTCACAGGGCATGCTCTGACGTCCCCGGGTATGCTTTGATGTCACAGGGCATGCTCTGACGTCCCCGGGTATGCTTTGATGTCACAGGGCATGCTCTGACGTCCCCAGGTATGCTTTGATGTCACAGGGCATGCTCTGACGTCCCCAGGTATGCTTTGATGTCACAGGGCATGCTCTGACATCCCCGGGTATGCTTTGATGTCACAGGGCATGCTCTGACATCCCCGGGTATGCTTTGATGTCACAGGGCATGCTCTGACGTCCCCGGGTATGCTTTGATGTCACAGGGCATGCTCTGACATCCCCGGGTATGCTTTGATGTCACAGGGCATGCTCTGACATCCCCGGGTATGCTTTGATGTCACAGGGCATGCTCTGGCATCACCGGACATGTACTGAAGTCCCGGAGCGTTTTCTGACTTCACCGGGCATGCTCGGACGTCATCAGCATGCACTCATCGGGCATACTCTGACGCCACCGTAAATGTTGTGACGTCACTCATTTGGGCATAAACTGATGTTATCGGGCATGAAATGACGTCAGAAGAACTGTGGTGTTCTGCACATCTTTCAACTCCAGCTGATTGTTGTTGATAATTACAGCTGGTGGTACAATAATTATTGCTGATAATTACAGCTGATGGTACAATAATTGTTGCTGATAAATACAGCTGGTGGTACAATAATTGTTGCTAGTAAATACAGCTGGTGTTACAATAATTATTGCTGATAATTACAGCTGGTGGTACAATAATTGTTGCTGATAAATACAGCTGGTGGTACAATAATTATTGCTGATAATTACAGCTGGTGGTACAATAATTGTTGCTGATAAATACAGCTGGTGGTACAATAATTATTGCTGATAATTACAGGTTTATGGTCCTGTAATTGGAACAGTTACAGTAGGTTGTGATGACATAGTTATGAGTGACTTCAGTGTGTGGGCATACTCCTACATCTCAACCAGCAGACACCACCTACTGTACTAGCCCAAAATATTCTGTATGGCCCATTATCAAATTTTACACTCACACACACACACACACACACACTAACACACGTTAAGTCTCAACACCCGCAAACAAGACGAGTCCATCAATATACAAGGTAGACATGCTGGGGAAAAAAAACAGGGCTGGCTACCCGGGGTCGGTGCATATAATGGGAGCCCGAACTAAGCCCTTTAATATAATATAAATTATCCAAGACAACAGGTTGTTGCCCTCACAATGCGTTTGACACACTTTGGTCAGGCAGGATTAAGTGTGTTAGACACCTCGCTGCTACTGCTTATCTTGGCGTGGAATTCTCATGTAAATAAAACCCGTGTAGTGCGTCTATGACTTCAGTTTGGTTGACAGTTGTAAGAGCCACTGACTGAGGCAAAGGTCTTCAAGACGGAAGTTAAAAATTTAGAAAGCTTGATGGAACACGTTACTTGTTTCAGAAATAACTGGGAAGTAATCTTATCAAAATGTAAGGTTCGAAAAAGCTTCGCAGAAGAAATAGTGAGAAAATGGCAAATAGTACGAGTTTAGAATAACAATACAAGACTAATATTTTTATATATTCTTCTGGATTGTCTTCTTTGAAACATGACAGGTGTGAGAGCCAGAGTTAAATCACAGTTTTCTCTTAATATATCCTGTAATGAGTGTCAATAATAAGAAAAACCTGGAAATGAGTGTAAGAAATATAGCGCAGATGTGTCCGAGAATCTAGTAGAGGAATTACAGAATTAAAAAAAAATATTCACACAGGAAAATTGGAAATAAGACTTTCCATCACTTCATTTACTTAACAGTCTATATTATTTACATCTTAAGGCTTAGTTTCCAAATATATGCACTGTACTGAGAATATTTTTCACTTCCAGTTACAGTTGCAAAGGCGGAACGATCTTTCAGTAATGTGAGAAGAGAAATATAAAATGTGCTGGGACCAACTGTGCCGACTTGAGTAAACAGTTTAGTGTCGTGCAAATGGAAGCTCGTTTGCAAGAAAACTTAAGATTAACTGTAATGTTGATTTGTTTGCTAGCAGTAAAGCTCGAAAAAATGACTTTTGAATAGTAGCTAAACTCTAGTTCTATTTGCAGAAAAAAATATTAGTCTGTTGTTACTATATTACTGTGATTTTTACATGTTAAGAATCAAAAGTCTTCCGCTGAGTTTGCTCGTGTCACGATTATGTGCACTGCTATTTATTTGATTTAAAATCTCTAAAACTTTATGATCAGCAACATAAATTCGAAATTCGTTGCACTTTATTTGGTTTCAATAAAAAAGGGCGTCTTTCTATTAACCTATGTACACACTGGTCCCAGGGTTCAGGTCTAAGTCCAGGGTTGGCTGGCTACACCACTGAAGCAGTCAATTAATTAACCATACCAATCATTACTACAAAATCCACTTGACAACATGTAGTACCATCAGCGCAACGCCAACAACATTAAAAAAGAAAACATTCTTCGTCATTACACGAAAAGTTTTGCACAAAATAGTATACGTTAAAATATCCCTCTAAACTAGAATGCATTAAAATATACAAGTGAAAAAAAAAGGGAATCAAGCAAAGAAAGTATGGCTTCAAAACACTGATGGATAACACTGTTTAAATATACAAGCGTAAACAGCCTAAAATGATATAATCGTTTCTTATTACTGATGGTATAAAACAAGAAGTTGATGAATAAGACATATTTACAACACTTGAATATCTTTATTGCCGAAACGTTTCGCCTGCGTAGCAGGAGTCTTCATAATCATATCTATTTTTTACGTTACTCTTAAACTGCATAAGGCAACATCTCCATCACAAGTACAAGTACAGACTGTACTAACTCAGTTACAGTACTTACATCCTCAATGGTTTATCTAGATTAATGATGGTAGCCGCAGGGAAATGCCCTTCACACTGGTAAAGTTGGTCAGCAGTGTTGTATGCTCATCACACTGGTAAAGTTGGTCAGCAGTGTTGTATGCTCATCACACTGGTAAAGTTGGTCAGCAGTGTTGTATGCTCATCACACACATACTACACACACAACCCGCACATAGAAGAGAAGAGCTTACCACGACGTATCGGTCCGACTTGGATCATTTACAAAGTCACACTAACACAAAGAACAGGTAGAAGGGGTTATATATAGGCAGGCAGACAGGGAAGGGCACAAGGAAGTGGTGGAGGAGTAATAGTGGAAGTAGTAGTGGTAGTGGAAGTAGTAGTAGTGGAGTCAGTCGTGGTAAGCTCCTCTCTTCTATGTGCGGGTTGTGTGTGTATTGTTCCAGTCACGGTATTGTGCCCTTTTTGTTATCACACACATAAGTTACTAACTATAAACTCATTTGTAATGCAACAAACTAAAGAGGTATAGAAATTCTTGATATTATTAAATGCGGTGTTTACTTAGTAGCTCCACATACACTACACAGTAGCTACCACCATCAGAGAAGCACCATACACTACACAGTAGCTACCACCATCAGAGAAGCCCCATACACTACACAGTATCACCATCAGAGAAGCACCATACACTACAGTAGCTACCACCATCAGAGAAGCACCATACACTACACAGTACCACCATCAGAGAAGCACCATACACTACACAGTAGCTACCACATCAAAGAAGCACCATACACTACACAGTAGCTACCACCATCAGAGAAGCACCATACACTACACAGTAGCTACCACAATCAAAGAAGCACCATACACTACACAGTAGCTACCACCATCAGAGAAGCACTATACACTACACAGTAGCACCATCAGAGAAGCACCATACACTACAGTAGCTACCACCATCAGAGAAGCACCATACACTACACAGTACCACCATCAGAGAAGCACCATACACTACACAGTAGCTACCACCATCAAAGAAGCACCATACACTACACAGTACCACCATCAGAGAAGCACCAGCATACACTACATAGCTACCATCAGAGAAGACCATACACACCAGTAGCACCATCAGAAAGCACCATACACTACACAGTAGCTACCACCATCAAAGAAGCACCATACACTGCACAGTACCACCATCAGAGAAGCACCATACACTACACAGTAGCTACCACCATCAAAGCACCATACACTACACAGTACCATCAGAGAAGCACCATACAGTACACAGTAAGCTACCATCAAAGAAGTACCATACACTACAGTACCACCATCAGAGAAGCACCATACACTACAGTAGCTACCACCATCAAAGAAGCACCATACACTACAGTAGCTACCACCATCAGAGAACCACCATACACTACAGTAGCTACCACCATCAAAGAAGCACCATATACTACACAATACCACCATCAGAGAAGCACCATACACTACAGTAGCTACCACCATCAGAGAAGCACCATACACTACAGTAGCTACCACCATCAGAGAAGCACCATACACTATACAGTACCACCATCAGAGAAGCACTATACACTACACAGTAGCTACCACCATCAAAGAAGCACCATACACTACACAGTAGCTACCACCATCAGAGAAGCACCATACACTACAGAGTAGCACCATCAGAGAAGCACCATACACTACAGTAGCTACCACCATCAGATAAGCACCATACACTACACAGTACCACCATCAGAGAAGCACCATACACTACACAGTAGCTACCACCATCAAAGAAGCACCATACACTACACAGTACTACCATCAGAGAAGCACCATACACTACAGTAGCTACCACCATCAAAGAAGCCCATACACTACAGTAGCTACCACCATCAGAGAAGCACCATACACTACACAGTAGCACCATCAGAGAAGCACCATACACTACACAGTAGCTACCACCATCAAAGAAGCACCATACACTGCACAGTACCACCATCAGAGAAGCACCATACACTACACAGTAGCTACCACCATCAAAGCACCATACACTACACAGTACCATCAGAGAAGCACCATACAGTACACAGTAGCTACCACCATCAAAGAAGCACCATACACTACACAGTACCACCATCAGAGAAGCACCATACACTACACAGTAGCTACCACCATCAGAGAAGCACCATACACTACAGTAGCTACCACTATCAGAGAAGCACCATACACTGCACAGTAGCTACCACTATCAGAGAAGCACCATACACTACAGTAGCTACCACTACCAGAGAAGCACCATACACTACACAGTACCACCATCAGAGAAGCACCATACACTACACAGTAGCTACCACCATCAAAGAAGCACCATACACTACACAGTACCACCACCATCAAAGCACCATACACTACAGTAGCTACCACCATCAGAGAAGCACCATACACTACACAGTAGCACCATCAGAGAAGCACCATAAACTATTCAGTAGCTACCACCATCAAAGAAGCACCATACACTGCACAGTACCACCATCAGAGAAGCACCATACACTACACAGTAGCTACCACCATCAAAGAAGCACCATACACTACACAGTACCACCATCAGAGAAGCACCATACACTACAGTAGCTACCACCATCAAAGAAGCACCATACACTACAGTAGCTACCACCATCAGAGAAGCACCATACACTACAGTAGCTACCACCATCAAAGAAGCACCATACACTACACAGTACCACCATCAGAGAAGCACCATACACTACACAGTAGCTACCACCATCAGAGAAGCACCATACACTACAGTAGCTACCACTATCAGAGAAGCACCATACACTGCACAGTAGCTACCACCATCAGAGAAGCACCATACACTACAGTAGCTACCACTATCAGAGAAGCACCATACACTACACAGTACCACCACCAGAGAAGCACCATACACTACACAGTAGCTACCACCATCAGAGAAGCACCATACACTACAGTAGCTACCACCATCAGAGAAGCACCATACACTACAGTAGCTACCACCATCAGAGAAGCACCATACACTGCACAGTAGCTACCACCATCAGAGAAGCACCATACACTACAGTAGCTACCACCATCAGAGAAGCACCATACACTACCACTCTCAATAAGCTGATTAAAACGTCCAATTTAACGAAGACAATAACTACGATCAAGAGTGAAGAGCAGAGAGGGTGCTTCGTTCACTGTATTTAACTTGGGTAAGAAGTGTGTCTTCCAAGCAGTGCTATATAAACCCTACATTTTTGGTATAAATAAGTGGTGGTGATTGTTGGTGTTGGTATTTTTAGTGGTGGTGGTGTTGGTATTGGAGGCGAGGACATGGTTACACGTGGTCACTGCACTGTGTTGATAGTGTATACCACGGAGCGCTAAACCCACATGGGTCATCCAGTACAAGAAGTGGCGGAGACCCCATCTTTCCCCCGTCCGGTGATGTGCTGATGTACTCTCGTGCATCAGCACATCTTTATGGAATGCATTTCTAGTCAATATTATCACTTTCACTTAGAAATTTCAATGTATTTACCAGTTTTTGTCATTTCCGTGTAGAAGACGACTGTGTGCCAGTGATGGATGATACATATTGTTTTTCATTCTTTCTTATACACTTAATGAAAGGCACAAACACTTTAGAAAAATACATTTCGTGCCCTATCGTCTGAGGCAATTTTGATTCGTGTGACTGCTGATTCATGTATCGCGACATCAACTTCCGCTGTTTCATGACAGAACATCGCGACACCGTCTGATAAAGCAGTAAAAGCAGTAGGGTTACCAGCGTCGTTTTTACTTGACTACTCAACAAGAATTTAAAGCCCTTGGGCAAAAATATTTCTTCCTTGAACTGACGAGGTGTAAGCATCGTGTACAAGAAGTTCATCATCGTCGGAGACTGACACAAGACATCTGAGCCACCAGTGTTACGACTAAGACTTTACAACTCAACGAAGTCTGTGTCTGGGGCAATACTTTCCACTCCACGTCATTCCCTGCAGACTTACAGCACATCATCTGATTCACTAGTATAACCACTAAAGCATACAACTCGTGGTATACACTGGACACTACCTTTCATTCCACTGTCTCTTTGTAGTCTGGATTCGAGAGATCACACACTCACCTTGGTCTACCTCGAAGATAAGGAACTCATACAAATGCTTTCTTCCTCAGTGAGGTTGTGGCTTCTCTACATTACTGAATATTTTTTTAATTAAAAATAAAATTAAATCAAGCGCACGTCAGTTACAAGCACATTGTTGGAGTGGTTGCTTCCACCTTGTCACTTTAATTACATGTTGCTATATATCGACTGAAAAACAATAAGCCGGCTCAGTCAAAAAATACTAATGCCGCATGTCCATGTCGTAGTTGTTGTCACTATTGCCGTTATTAATGTTGCCGTTGCTATCACTTTTATCGTTACTGTCACCGTTGCCGTTGCTAACACTGTTATCACGACAATGGTTATTACTGTAGTCAACATTCTGCCGCTACCAAGAGTCTCTGGTGTTATTCATGTCGCCAGTGATGTCAATGAGTCGCCGCTGCTACTGCCACCGTCGACCACCAGCACCGACATTGACGCTCAGTTTTTAACACCGTTGAATTTACAGTGAAGAGCTGTTATTTTACCTCAGTTTATGCTAAGGTATACTACCACCTCCCAGGATGCAACCCATATGCCACCTACAACAGTCTGCTAACACCTGAAAACAGGTGTAACGGCTCCACCTACACCAGGATCAAACTCTTAGGTTGTGAGCCGAAGGCACTACCACAGAGCTACGAGCCACCCAGTCATTGTATAAATGATTATCGCTCTTCGTAGTGGCTTTAGAAAGCCACAACACAGATCATAAACCTACACTGCCTCGCCACCTACACATATATCCCAACTTGCAAACGACAACATTATTTTTTTAATTTCATCGAGTGGAAAGGTATTCTCTAGAGGATCTTTTTCTTGTTGTTAATGATGGTATGGATGAGCAGTGAGAGGTGCCTCCAAGTAAAGTGGAATAATGTTATATTGTTTGAATATGACAGAAGCTGTGTAGCGATGCTAGGAGAGAATACAAATGATTCTCCTTTAGTGTCAGAAATTCATGCAAATGAAGAGAATTAAAGTACAGAGTTGGTGGAAGCTTCGAACTCAAAATAACCCGTGTTTACTTTACTGTTATGCCTGTAAGGCCGTGGTAGAAACAATGGTAAGCTACCCAGGCCATGACATTGAAGTGCCAACATAAAGTGAACCAGCACAAGCTTCCACCTGGGTACAAGGATTAAATGTTACCTCTCATTCGTTTTCTTCGAAATTCTATTGTCAGAATTCATTTCAGGAAGCATATGAAACTAAACTGGAGAAAAACTTTTCCAGAAATGACTAGTAAACCTTCGGATTCAAATGGTTAGATAGTGTAAGTATTCCAGACGTGTTGTGTTATGACTGGCAGGTAGGAGAGGTTGGTCGTGAGTGGTGGTGTTGCTGCTACTGCTGCTGCTGCTGCTTTTGTTGCTGGTGCTGCAGAAGCTAGTGCTGTTGCTGCTTCTGTTTTCTCGCTGCAACACAAAAATTAAAATCGCAAACACAATACTATTTCTTACCGACAATACGCAATGTGACGATGTCAAAAGAGTTCAATATTGATCAAAGAGGCGAATGGTAATATAATTGGAATTTGTAAAGTCTCTGGAAAATAAAAGTGATACAAAAGCCTGAGAGGAGCATCACCCTGGCTGAAGCTGCACTGCTCCCTTAACGCTCACTCGATACCACCAAGCTTTTCTAATAATTTTTTTACATAAACTTTTTTGATTCAAATACAAGGAAACATAATTAGAACTCTATATCCCGAGCATGCACAAGCAAACTGCTTCTCAAGACAGACATGCTTAAGAGTGAATAACAAAGCACTTTCTTCATTAAATACAAGAGAAACGGCAGTGTGTGGAAATAAAAAAATATATACAGATGATAAGTTCCTCTTGAACTTGTCATTTCTAAAGAATTTAGACGCCATAGATAGTGTCAAGGTGAGGGTTAGTAAAACTGGAACTTGGTTACTGCAAATGACGTACCTTCACTCTCCCGTGTTGATAGAAACTGCACTTAGCGAACCGAAACTCGCGATTTATGGAAAAATTAACCCACCGCCCCCAAAAAAAAAAATATACGTAAAGCAAGTATGATTTCGATGGTGGTAAAATAAAATAAAACTCTGACGAGGACTGAAAACTTTCCATGGTGGTGGATTTCCATTTCCATGGAGACAGGTGTAATGAAACAGCGACACCTTCAGCAGTTCATTCATGAGATGATTACTTGCAAGAGCACCAGCAAAATCTGACTCAACTGCTGTGTTTCTTCACACACTGACGACTGGTGTGTTTCTTCACACACTGACGACTGGTGTGTTTCTTCACACACTGACGACTGGTGTGTTTCTTCACACACTGACGACTGGTGTTTCTTCACACACTGATGACTGGTGTGTTTCTTCACACACTGATGACTGGTGTTTCTTCACACACTGATGACTGGTGTGTTTCTTCACACACTGACTACTGGTGTGTTTCTTCACACACTGACGACTGGTGTTTCTTCACACACTGATGACTGGTGTTTCTTCACACACTGATGACTGGTGTGTTTCTTCACACACTGACTACTGGTGTGTTTCTTCACACACTGACGACTGGTGTTTCTTCACACACTGACTACTGGTGTGTTTCTTCACACACTGACGACTGGTGTTTCTTCACACACTGACGACTGGTGTTTCTTCACACACTGACGACTGGTGTGTTTCTTCACACACTGATGACTGGTGTTTCTTCACACACTGACAACTGGTGTGTTTCTTCACACACTACACGACTGGTGTGTTTCTTCACACACTGACTACTGGTGTGTTTCTTCACACACTGACGACTGGTGTGTTTCTTCACACACTGATGACTGGTGTTTCTTTACACACTGACGACTGGTGTGTTTCTTCACAAACTGACGACTGGTGTTTCTTCACACACTGACGACTGGTGTTTCTTCACACACTGACGACTGGTGTGTTTCTTCACACATTGATGACTGGTGTTTCTTCACACACTGACTACTGGTGTGTTTCTTCACACACTGACGACTGGTGTGTTTCTTCACACACTGACGACTGGTGTTTCTTCACACACTGACAACTGGTGTGTTTCTTCACACACTGACGACTGGTGTTTCTTCACACACTGACGACTGGTGTTTCTTCACACACTGACGACTGGTGTTTCTTCACACACTGACGACTGGTGTTTCTTCACACACTGACGACGTGTGTTTCTTCACACACTGACGACTGGTGTGTTTCTTCACACACTGACGACTAGTGTTTCTTCACACACTGAGACTGGTGTGTTCTTCACACACTGAGACTGGTGTTTCTTCACACACTGACGACTGGTGTGTTTCTTCAAACACTGACACTGGTGTTTCTTCACACACTGAGACTGGTGTTTCTTCACACACTGACGACTGGTGTGTTTCTTACACACTGACGACTGGTGTTTCTTCACACACTGAGACTGGTGTTTCTTCACACACTGACGACTGGTGTGTTTCTTCACACACTGAGACTGGTGTTTCTTCACACACTGACGACTGGTGTTTCTTCACACACTGACGACTGGTGTGTTTCTTCACACACTGACGACTGGTGTTTCTTCACACACTGACGACTGGTGTTTCTTCACACACTGACGACTGGTGTGTTTCTTCACACTGACGACTGGTGTTTCTTCACACACTGACGACTGGTGTGTTTCTTCACACTGACGACTGTGTGTTTCTTCACACACTGACGACTGGTGTGTTTCTTCACACTGACGACTGGTGTTTCTTCACACACTGACGACTGGTGTTTCTTCACACACTGACGACTGGTGTTTCTTCACACATGTTCTACAGACGACTGGTGTTTCTTCACACACTGACGACTGGTGTTTCTTACACACTGACGACTGGTGTGTTTCTTCACACACTGACGACTGGTGTTTTCTTCACACACTGACGACTGGTGTGTTTCTTCACACACTGACGACTGGTGTTTCTTCACACTGACAACTGGTGTTTCTTCACACACTGACGACTGGTGTTTCTTCCACACTGACACTGGTGTTTTCACACACTGACGACTGGTGTGTTTCTTCACACACTGACGACTGGTGTGTTTCTTCACACACTGACGACTGGTGTGTTTCTTCACACACTGACGACTGGTGTGTTCTTCACACACTGACGACTGTGTGTTTCTTCACACACTGACGACTGTGTGTTTTTCACACACTGAGACTGGTGTTTCTTCACACTGACGACTGTGTGTTTCTTCACACACTGACGACTGGTGTTTCTTCACACACTGACGACTGGTGTGTTTCTTCACACACTGACGACTGGTGTGTTCTTCACACACTGACGACTGGTGTTTCTTCACACACTGACGACTGGTGTTTCTTCACACACTGACGACTGGTGTGTTTTCTTCACACATGACGACTGTGTTTCTTCACACACTGACGACTGGTGTTTCTTCACACACTGACGACTGGTGTTTTTCACACACTGACGACTGGTGTTTCTTCACACATGACGACTGTGTTTCTTACACTGACGACTGGTGTTTTTCACACACTGACGACTGGTGTTTCTTCACACTGACGACTGTGTGTTTTTCACACACTGACGACTGGTGTTTCTTCACACTGACGACTGGTGTTTCTTCACACACTGACGACTGGTGTTTCTTCAACACTGACGACTGGTGTGTTTCTTACACACTGACGACTGTGTTTCTTCACACACTGACGACTGGTGTTTCTTCACACACTGACGACTGGTGTTTCTTACACACTGACGACTGGTGTTTCTTCACACACTGACGACTGGTGTTTCTTCACACACTGACGACTGGTGTTTCTTCACACACTGACGACTGGTGTTTCTTCACACACTGACGACTGGTGTGTTTCTTCACACACTGACGACTGGTGTTTCTTCACACACTGACGACTGGTGTTTTCTTCACACACTGACGACTGGTGTTTCTTACACACTGACACTGGTGTTTCTTCACACTGACGACTGGTGTTTCTTCACACACTGACGACTGGTGTGTTTCTTCACACACTGACGACTGGTGTGTTTCTTCACACACTGACGACTGGTGTTTCTTTACACACTGACAACTGGTGTGTTTCTTCACACACTGACGACTGGTGTTTCTTCACACACTGACAACTGGTGTTTCTTCACACACTGACGACTGGTGTGTTTCTTCACACACTGACGACTGGTGTTTCTTACACACTGACGACTGTGTTCTTCACACACTGACGACTGGTGTTTCTTCACACACTGACGACTGGTGTTTCTTCACACACTGACGACTGGTGTTTCTTCACACACTGACGACTGGTGTGTTTCTTCACACACTGACGACTGGTGTGTTTCTTCACACACTGACGACTGGTGTGTTTCTTCACACACTGACAACTGGTGTTTCTTCACACACTGACAACTGGTGTTTCTTCACACACTGACGACTGGTATTTCTTCACACACTGACGACTTGTGTTTCTTCACACACTGACGACTGGTGTTTCTTCACACACTGACGACTGGTGTTTCTTCACACACTGACGACTGGTGTGTTTCTTCACACACTGACGACTGGTGTTTCTTCACACACTGACGACTGGTGTTTCTTCACACACTGACGACTGGTGTGTTTCTTCACACACTGACGACTGGTGTGTTTCTTCACACACTGACGACTGGTGTTTCTTCACACACTGACGACTGGTGTGTTTCTTCACACACTGACGACTGGTGTTTCTTTACACACTGACAACTGGTGTGTTTCTTCACACACTGACGACTGGTGTTTCTTCACACACTGACGACTGGTGTTTCTTCACACACTGACGACTGGTGTGTTTCTTCACACACTGACGACTGGTGTGTTTCTTCACACACTGACGACTGGTGTTTCTTCACACACTGACGACTGGTGTTTCTTCACACACTGACGACTGGTGTTTCTTCACACACTGACGACTGGTGTTTCTTCACACACTGACGACTGGTGTTTCTTCACACACTGACGACTGGTGTGTTTCTTCACACACTGACGACTGGTGTTTCTTCACACACTGACGACTGGTGTTTCTTCACACACTGACGACTGGTGTTTCTTCACACACTGACGACTGGTGTTTCTTCACACACTGACGACTGGTGTTTCTTCACACACTGACGACTGGTGTGTTTCTTCACACACGGACGACTGGTGTTTCTTCACACACTGACGACTGGTGTTTCTTCACACACTGACAACTGGTGTTTCTTCACACACTGACGACTGGTGTTTCTTCACACACTGACGACTGGTGTTTCTTCACACACTGACGACTGGTGTTTCTTCACACACTGACGACTGGTGTGTTTCTTCACACACTGACGACTGGTGTGTTTCTTCACACACTGACGACTGGTGTTTCTTCACACACTGACGACTGGTGTTTCTTCACACACTGACAACTGGTGTTTCTTCACACACTGACGACTGGTGTTTCTTCACACACTGACGACTGGTGTTTCTTCACACACTGACGACTGGTGTTTCTTCACACACTGACAACTGGTGTGTTTCTTCACACACTTACGACTGGTGTTTCTTCACACACTGACTACTGGTGTGTTTATTCAAACACTGACGACTGGTGTGTTTCTTCACACACTGACTACTGGTGTGCACAACATTTCAACACCGACAATTATTTTTACTAGTGTATTAAATTTATTGGATATTACATATATTAGGACTCGTTAATAACCAAAAGAACGCAAAAGGAAAGCAGATAAATATGGAATATTGCAATCTAGAAGACACAATACTCTCCTTCAACAAATACCACGCTGCTGCAACACTAGACTGCGGCAACACTAGACTGCTGCAACACTGCACTGCGACAACACTACACTACTGCAACACTAGACTGCGGCAACACTAGACTGCGGCAACACTAGACTGCGGCAACACTAGACTGCGGCAACACTAGACTGCGGCAACACTAGACTGCGGCAACACTAGACTGCGGCAACACTAGACTGCGGCAACACTAGACTGCGGCAACACTAGACTGCGGCAACACTACACTGCGGCAACATTACACTCTGCAACATCAACTCGCACACCACCTGGCGGAGAAAATGTGTTGTATTTACATACAACACAATGGTTTAAAGAGAGAGAGAGAGAAACTCCATAAAAATACTTTTTATGGGCATAAAATTTAGTTGGTATGAGGGTTTTGCTTAAATAAAAGTTGGCCTACTGGGACACAGCTAGCACGAGTCTTTTTAATCGCTCTCTAGCATTACAATTATTATTATTATTATTATTATTATTATTATTATTATTATTATTATGGAGAATCTACCAAACCCGTAAGGATCTAGGAAGACAATTTAGTTTTGTCAGAGAAAGGTCTGTTAATCACAAGAATGATTGTGAATTACTTAAGCAGTATGACGGTGACAGCAACAATATAAAGCACAAGTTTAGTTTGCAGATATAAGATAGCAGAGATAAATGCTAGTTCCAAAAAGTTTAAAACTATAAGAAAGAATCAAGTGCTGTCATACACCAAGTTAACTTTAATGAACATTTTCAGACCTCAGGACAATAATATTAATAATATGCAGGAAAAGCTATAAATTAGTGAGGGTAATTCAGTGCTTCACAACAGAGGGGTGAGGGTGAGGGACAAGTATACAAGGGTACAGAGGGGAAATTAGGAAAAAAAACTAGTAATTCAAAGTCGGTGCAACAGATCAATAACGTATAACAAGGTCGAGAATCTACATTAAAGATGGTACACTGACAGAGGAAGGCTGATAGTTAGCAAGGCACGATGTTCATAATAATGTATCTTCTGATAAACCAGATAATTTTATTAAGTTATGCTGGACAGTTAGCGTGAATTAACAATTATCACAGAGTGAATCACGATGCCCACGGTGTTGTACATGAATGGTATACAAGATGAAAATTAGACACATGCGCAACATCTGGGTATCTTTATTGCAGACGTTTCGCCACCTGACAGCTGGGAGGGACTATTCTCAGCTGTCGTATCTGAGCGCCTCTGCAAAGACAGTGATTATGTATGAGTGAGGTGAAAGTGTTGAATGATGATGAAAGTATTTTCTTTTTGGGGATTTTCTTTCTTTTTGAATCACCCTGCCTCGGTGGGAGACGGCCGACTTGTTGAAAAAAAAAAATATATATAATCAATAACTACACTGCACTAGCCAGGGGTCGAACCCATGATGCTTTGGCCCGCCTCATGAAGAGCGAAAACACATGACGCTCTAGTCCACTGACCCACACAATCCTTAAGAGTAGCGCATCCAGTAGGACTGAATGTTGTACTCGCTACCCGAGGACATACGGTGGTGTGGACGCCTCTAATCTAATTTCATTCTACTTCCTGTTTGGTGTACTAGCCCAACAAGCAGTATATTATATTATTGTAACCACGAACGAGTGGTATTGATCAATACCACTCGTTCGTGGTTACTATAATATATATATATATATATATATATATATATATATATATATATATATATATATATATATATGTATATATATATATATAGTATAATTAGGGTGTTACTTTTTGCAGTTTTATAACTATAGTGTAAAGCACCCTCTGGCAAGACATTGATGGAGTGAATGATGATGAAAGTTTTTCTTTTTCGGGCCACCCTGCCTTGGTGGGAATCGGCCGATGTGTTAATAAATATATATATATATATATATATATATATATATATATATATATATATATATATATATATATATATATATATATATATATATATATAATATATATATATATATATATATATATATATATATATATATATATATATATATATATATATATATATTTCTTCTTTCAACAAATCGGCCGTTTCCCACCAAGGCGGGGTGGCCAAAAGAGAAAAACAAAAGTTTCTCTTTTTAACTTTAGTAATGTATACAGGAGAAGGGGTTACTAGCCCCTTGCTCCCGGCATTTTAGTTGACTCTTACGGCACGCATAGCTTACGGAGGAAGAATTCTGTTCCACTTCCCCATGGAGATAAGGGGAAATAAGAACAAGAACTAGTAAGAAAATAGAAGAAAACCCAGAGGGGTGTGTATATATATGCTTGTAAATGAATGTGTAGTGTGACCTAAGTGTAAGTAGAAGTAACAAGACATACCTGAAATCTTGCATGTTTATGAGACAGAAAAAAAAGACACCAGCAATCCTACCATCATGTAAAACAATTACAGGCTTTCGTTTTATACTCACTTGGCAGGACGGTAGTACCTCCCTGGACTGTTGCTGTCTACCAACCTACTATATACCGTGATTGTTATTACACATCTAAAATTATGATTATTCATACTATCATTCTATACAGTTGAGGGTGTGAGAGTACCGTCTACACGACATGTCAGTTACTTCAGTATCCCCCAACTGTTTCATGAACTCTTCAGGGCTGGAAACCTAAACTTAAGTGGAGAGACCTTGGAAGACCCGAACCAAGTGGTGACTCAGTTCTTGTACTACGTCGACTGCGATGACTAATTCTTGGTCACTAACATTATGCACAAGACTTAGGTCACTTGACGTCCTTGCTAGCTTTTGAATTATATTGCACAGTTCTCATCGAGAAAGGTATTCGGCATGTAAAACAAGCATGCTCTCAAGTGCGTTCAGTGGCTTGAACAAACGCATCGAGCGTAAACCCTGACAAATGGAGATATCGATCAGTGTGGCCACTGGTAATGATCTCAAGCGTCATGTTGAGAAAGAAGAGATTTAGCACACCTGAGAGTCCAACCACGTACACATTTTTGCAATGTCCATGAAGTGAAATTAGTAGTGGATGAGAGACAGGAAGTAACCTAGTAATGAAACTCGGCTAGAAAGTGCTCCCAGTCTTTTCAGTTTTTCATGGTCATTACAAGAGTATGACAAGAAGGGCGGGAAGGGTAGAGGTGGAGGGGGGGGGGCAGTAGGTAAGGATGAAATAATGGAAGTAGGTTATGGGTAATTAGGAGTGAAAAGATAAGTGGCCTTCGGCTATCAGTAGGGTGTGCGTTAAACTGTATTTTTCTCAGTTCAGATGAAGAGTTCATGCCTCTGCAGGTCTACCTGAAGGGTGCTCCAGAGGCCAACGCCCCCACAGTCCGGTCCATGACCAGGCCTTGTGATGGATCAGGACTTTATCAACTAGGCTGTTACTGCCAGACACACGCAACCCATCGTTCGAACCACAGCCCGGCTGGACAGCATTGACTTTAGGTAACTGTCCAGCTCCCACTTGAAGACGGCCAGAGGTCTATGGGTCATTCCCCTTATGTTTGCTGGGAGGCAGTAGTACTAGGACTGTGGTCTTGTTGTCCTGCAGCTCCTGCAATCGTTTGGGCTCGCAGTATGTGGTGAAGTGCTTTACATGATTCCTGTAGGCTTGTCTTCTGGGATGCTGAGGACTTCTGGGAGGGATATATTGAAGGGTAGTGAGCGTATTAGATCGTCGCATTAAGTAGTCCTTGGGAGAGAATACGTGGGGTGTTTTTCGTGGTGGTTTAACCTGTTTTGGATTTTTTCTTTCGTGTACTGGCGGGGACTGCTTAGTAGGTTCTGGATCTTGGGTAGGGTTGTAGGCTGTGTCTGTAGAGGTGCTCTGGCAGGTAGGTCCTCTAGAGGGAGTGCTGGGGTAGACGGTATGGCTCTGTTGGAAACATGCTGGCAAGTGATACTTCTGTTGGAGGGGCCTGGATAACAAACAGTAGAGATGACGGCATTATTTATTTGGTGGTAACTGCGGTTTACGACGCCTCCGTAGAATGAGTTCTGTCTCTGTTCTTGGCTGCGTCTGCATAAGTGGCATTCCTTGTAGAGTTTTGTTGAGTGGCGTTAAGCTGGGTATCAGCTTCAGCTTTCTTCATGGTGACCAGATCCAGCCTGCTAAGGCACTTGGCAGCTGGTGTGAGGTGGTCTTCACCGCAGTTAAGGTAAGCTGACCGTGCGTCACTCTGGCAGACGGTGAATTGCACAATAACTTGCTATGGTGTGATTTGTACATCAAATCTAGTGTACAAGACATCAGAGAAATGTTCCTCAGGACAGCGGACAGGATTCGAGCCATGGTATGGCAGTCTACAATTAACAAACCAACACTCACCACTGCTGCATGCCAACCAAGACGGGACATCAGTATGAATCAGAAGTGAACATTCATTTTATTGGTGAACAATTTAGTTTAATATCCAATATTCCACTGAAATATTGGCACTGAAGAAAATTAAAAATTATAGTTTAAAAAATAAAAGAATGAAGAGGATGAAACAAATCAAGATTCGATGACAAAGTTAAAAGGCTGTGAGAAATATGCATGTGCAAGCACATGGTACCACCTCTAGAACTTTACTGGGGACCCTCATCCTCAGAGAAGACAATAAACGTACCTCAGGGAAAACTCAAGGTTCTCCCCTGAGCTGTTTGAATATATATATATATATATATAAATATATATATATATAT
The DNA here is from genome assembly GCA_009830355.1 of Cherax destructor. NCBI lineage: Eukaryota > Metazoa > Arthropoda > Malacostraca > Decapoda > Parastacidae > Cherax > Cherax destructor. The sequence continues at coordinate 32,743 of WNWK01019591.1, forward strand.
ATATATATATATATATATATATATATATATATATATATATATATATATATATATATATATATATATGCATATGCATACATACGGGTGTGGACATGGGCCGGAGATGATGTAACTCACTAGTCTTCATGTCGCGGAACAATACGAGTCTTAGAAGTAACGACAGAAAAGTGCTTAGAAGATTGTCGACCACTGAGAGATTACTTGGGATTGCCATTATTCATATCCATGGAGGAAGTCGAGGCTTAAATAAGAGATGATGGAAAAACTGAAAGGATAAGGGACGAATGAACGGCAAAAGACTGCATTGTAGGCGTTTGTTGAAGGATGGATGGATTTAGTAGCATGAGAAGAACGAGCATACCGATGGGAAAAGTTTAAAAAAAAAGTGAGTTCTTAGAGGTCTTAGGGCAGATGTAAGACAAGGACACAGATGATGATTCAGTACGTATAGGAAGATTTTTAAGGGTAGTATATTGGGGACACATGAACCTCCGTCTTCTAAGGTAGGTATGAGACACCTGAGGTTGACATACATGAGACCAGAATTGACTGGACAGGGCCAGAAGTTTAAGCGCAAGTCTAAAAATATGGACTGGGTTTAAACAGGTCGTGTTGCTTGACGGGAACACCTGGGAATGGTTTTGCATAGGTGAAGGGACAGTGGAATAATAAACAATTTAAGAGCTATACTCGTAAAGGACATATATCGATGCAGGGAGGGATGTGCGAAAGGAGGAAGGTTAGAAGTGATAGTGGAAGACAGGGCCGGAAGTCCAGTACAACGGGCGACAAAACCCGACAATCAGCCTTCTTGCCAAGGGCGAACACTGACCTGGTCATTTGATGTCTCCTTCAAAAAAGCTAACTTCACATGAACATGAGGATATTGCTTAAAACAATAAAAAGAATAAGATGAAGATCGTTAACCTGAATGATGTTTATGAAAACTGTGCTGTAGACAGGTCATCGTGGGGACTGATCTAGAGTACCCTGCTCAATGTACGACACGGCCGACAAGTTGGAAAAAATTCAATAACTGTTAACCCGTCACCGGTGAATATAGCGTTAAAATTTGAAGATTTTGCTTTGAACGCATTGTCGACCTTGCTAAGGACGAACATGCGTTTTAAATTAAACAGAAAGAAACTTATAAGGATTAGGGTCAGTCTGGCAGTTGCCGGTGTGCTGACCAATGAGGAGCCCCAAATACATAAAAGCCAGAAAAAAAAGAATTTTCAAAACACACTACTAAACATTATATGTGCAAAAAAAATAAAATGATGCTACATTCAATGCATGAAAATAAAATAAGAGGTATATAATTTTCATCAGGCCTAATAAAAAAACAGTTTTAGTTTGCCTCCACTACAGAAGTGTCGAACAAATATTTTAAAGAATATCGGTACTGGTCTGTACGAGTGCCAAAATATAAGGCTGCCAAGGGTGTCAAAATTTCTGGGCCTGACAGTGCTTGTATAGTCTTGGAATACACTCTACAACCTGTCGTCAACAGTCTGGACAACACTCCACCTGGTGTAGTCAGTCCAGGAGAGACTACACCAGGTGGAGTGTTGTCCAGACTGTAGACGACAGGTTGTAGAGTGCATTCCAAGATTATACAAGCACTGCCAGGCCCAGAAATTTTGACACCCTTGGCAGCCTTATATTTTGGCACCTGGTTGTTAGTCGACTGATGTGGGTCGCATCCTGGGGACAAAAATTACCTAATTTTCCCGAAATACTCTGCCTAACAAGGGACTTTCTATATAGTATGGCATTGATGTCAGCTAGGCCTGTATACCTTGTACATGTATTTATAGAAATAAAGATTATTATTATTATTATTATTATTATAATGTACATGTTTATAGGTATACTAGTACTTCATATACACTACATACTCTACCTTGCAAACATTTTCCACAAGAACGGTGTATGGAGCCTCCACCACCTCCTGCGTGAAATGACCCTCACGGGTTTAGGTCAACATTTAATTATAATGCTGTCCATCTTTCCCCTCCATTCCATACCGTCAAGATGGCTTCCATTTGGAGGAGAGTGAGAAAGGTGAGGGGAAGCAGAGTGAGGGGAAGCAGAATGAGGGGAAAAGGAAGGGATCACAAGAGAGGAAAAATAACAAGAGTTTCTTAAGTTGATCTCTATGGCGACACAACGTGCGTGGTTTAATGGTAAGTGAAAACTTTGCAAATCTGTGTTTTGACGGGAACCATTAGCACTTGGTCAACATCATGCAACATTAAACATCCCACTGATAAAAGAGAATCATTAATGAGAACTTAAGTATCCTAAATTTTTCATGAATGAAGAAATAAAATGTATGTATTTCTTCATGAATTATTTTTTTTCCCTGAATGACTCTTGCCCCGCCAACCCTTCCCTTGCCCAACACACTTTACATAATTTCCCATGGCCTGGTGGTAAAAGCTCTCGCTTCACACGGTGAGGGTCCAGGTTCGATTCCCGGCAAAGGGGTGGAAACATTGGGCGTATTTCCTTATATCGGTTGTCCATGTTCACCCATTAGTAATAATGGGTACCTGGGTGTTAGTCGACTGATGTGGGTCGCATCCTGGGACAAAATTGACCTAATTTGCCCGAAATGCTCTACATAACAAACGGTTTTCTATATCGTAGTATGTCATTGATGTCAGCTAGGCCTGTATACCTTGTACATGTACTTGTAGAAATAAAGATATTATTATTATTATTTTGTACAGCTTGAGTACAACACTGAGTCTGAGTGCTAATGCAGTCAGCAGACAACTGTGAATATAACACTGGGTGTCGCAAGTCACTGGTGCAGCCAGACTACAACTGTAAGTACACCTCCACTGCTAAACCAACATAACTTTCTGTATACATGATTTTAAGTTAGGTTTAAAGCTTGTAGACTACATGAGGGTCATGTAGGATGCATTTCATCTGTACACCACCAGTCAAAAACTCTCAACAATCTGCTGATAATACCTGACCTTCAAGTCAGGTATTACGAGTAGGTTAACCAAGAGGTAATACCTGACCTGAACCTGTTGGTAATACCTGATCTTAACCTGCTAGTAACACCAAACCATAACCTGTTGGTAATACCTGATCTTAACTGCTAGTAACACCAAACCATAACCTGCTGGTAAAACCTGATCTTAACCTGCTAGTAACACCAAACCATAACCTGTTGGTAATACCTGATCTTAACCTGCTAGTAACACCAAACCATAACCTGCTGGTAAAACCTGATCTTAACCTGCTAGTAACACAAAACCATAACCTGCTGGTAAAACCAGACCTTAACAACCTGCTGATAACCCTAGACCTTAACAAACACAACCCCAAAAGTAATCAATTCACAAAAACAACCTCAAAAGTAATCAATTCACAAACAAATACACACTCACCTTTCGATCTCCTCTACAAAATATGGATAACATACACACTGGAAAAACCGTAGAAACACTGTAAAAGAAAAGCAAACTAGAAATCAATGACTAAGAAATATACCAATTTGTCAGACGCACAGAATGGTTAAAGCAGAGGACGTTTGTAGGGGTAGAAGACACGAGGTGAAGACAGCACCTCTAAGAACAATCAGACAGACTTGGTGTAGCCAGTAGTACTTTCCTTACTTTAAACCAGACGTGATGAAGGCAGTAAAAACCACCAGGAATTAACCTAGCATGGTGACTGTAAGAACCATCAACAACACTCAGACCTGGTGAAGACAATAGGAACCATCAACAACACTCAGACCTGATGAAGACAATAAGGACCCCCAGGTACACTAAGCAGCGGAACATTACGTGGCGAGGGTCGTGGCCAAGTCGCACGTGTCAAAACTTATTTCAAGAAGTGGAGGGTGGCGCCATTACAGCGTGAGAATATAATGAGGCGTTAGCATGAGCCACTACCAACCCACCTGCCTCTTTCACCTTTCTCTCTCTACACACACACACACACACACACACACACACACACACACTTAGAGCCACATGGGGGCCAAGAAACGTGGAGGGCTAAGATGCTGGAGGTGGTACTGGAAAATCTCATGTACCAACACGTAAGGGACACTACCAGAGAGAGAGAGGAAATGACGAACCAGCGAGACTGGACCTAGTATTCACCCTGAGTAGTGCAGATATTGAGAACATCACACATGAAAGTCCCCTTGGGGCCAGTGATCATATGGTTCTAAGTTTCGAATACATAGTAGAGTTACAAGTGGAGGGGAAGCAGGAAGGGCTGCACAAATGAAGCCAAACTACAAGAAAGGTGACTATGTGGGCATGAGGAACTTCCTGCACGGAGTTCAGTGGGACAGAGAGATGGCAGGGAAGTCAGTAGACGAGATGATGGAATATATGACAACAATTTGCAAGGAAGCTGAGGAGGGTTTATACCCAAGGGTAACAGGAGAAGCGAAAAAGACAGGATGAGCCCATGGTTCACCCAAAGGTGCAGGAAGCCAAAACCAAGTGTGCAAGGGAATGGAAGAGGTACAGAAGGCAAAGAACCCCGAGAATAAGGAGAGCAGTCGTAGAGCCAGAAATGAATATGCACAGATCAGAAGGAGGCCCAAAGACAGTACGAGAATGACATAGCAGCGAAAGCCAAATCTGACCCAAAGCTGTTGTACAGCCACATCAGGAGAACAACAGTCAAGGACCACGTGATCAGGCTGAGGAAGGTAGGAGGAGGTCACAA
>WNWK01019592.1:0-37457 GCA_009830355.1 Cherax destructor
CGAACAATTGTATGGTACTATGTCTATATCCTGACTACTTCAAGTGTATGTGTGGTGGGTGCGTACACGTGTACATTTGGTTGGAGCCCTGCGCCCTGACTTGTCTTCCGAACTATGAACTATACTATGAATTCAGCTCCTACGAGCAGGGGTTTGTCCCACAGCTTCAGCAACTCAGGGCCAGAAACCTGCAAACCTGCAAACCACAACTAGGATTTTGTACATTACATTCGATGTCTGCTGTGGGTATTCTCCTGGCGTGGCGCCCTGCTGGGTACTGCTGGGTACTGCTGGGTTCTGCTGGGTACTACCTCTTCGTTTCTTTTCTATTGGGCTCACTTTATGCAATCACCGTATTGTTCACTGCTTGCCTTGCACTTATCTTCCTTACTTGGGTACCTCCAGTAGATATGCTCCCCACTGCATTATAGTTCACTACGATAAATTCTCGACTTCCTGCTGTGTGGCAACCACTGTTAGGCCTATCAACGCCTCCCCTCACTGGCACTTCCACTATTTACTGTGTTTTCTTCCTCTGGGATCACTCGTATTTCCCTGCTTTTTGGTTATAACTGAGTATGACACTTTAGCCTATGCCCACGCCTGTTTGTTGCACTCGGATTCCCCCTAGGACCACCCAATACCACCCAATTTAGCGGAGCACAAAACGTGCGTGACTGCTGTGCCTGACTGTGATTATGTGTGTGAGTGTGTGTGTGTACTCACCTAGTTGTACTCAACTAGTTGTGGTTGCAGGGGTCGATTCATAGCTCCTGGCCCCGCCTCTTCACTGGCCGCTACTGGGTCACGCTCCCTGCACAATGAGCTTTATACCTCTTCTTAAAGCTATGTATGGAACCTGCCTCCACTACATCGCTTCCCAAGCTATTCCACTTCCCGACCACTCTGTGACTGAAGAAATACTTCCTAACATCCCTGTGATTCATCTGAGTCTTCAACTTCCAACTGTGTCCCCTTGTTGCTGTGTCCCATCTCTGGAACATTCTGTCTCTGTCCACCTTGTCTATTCCTTTCAGTATCTTATATGTCGTTATCATGTCCCCCTATCTCTCCTGTCCTCCAGTGTCGTCAGGTCGATTTCCCTTAACCTCTCCTCGTAGGACATACCCCTTAGCTCCGGGACTAGTCTTGTTGCAAACCTTTGCACTTTCTCGAGCTTCTTTATGTGCTTGGCTAGATGTGGGTTCCAAACTGGTGCTGCATACTGAGTAAGGGCCTAACGTACACAGTGTACAGGGTCCTAAACGATTCTTTATTAAGATGTCGGAATGCTGTTGTTGTATGTGTTGTGTGTGTGTGTGTGTGTGTGTTTTGTGTGTGTGTGTTGTATGTGTTGTGTGTGTTGTATGTGTTGTGTGTGTGTGTGTTTGTTGTGTGTGTTGTGTGTGTTGTGTGTGTGTGTGTGTTGTATGTGTTGTGTGTGTGTGTTGTGTGTTGTGTGTGTGTGTATGTGTTGTGTGTTTGTGTGTGTTGTGTGTTGTGTGTGTTGTATGTATGTTGTGTGTGTGTGTGGTATTTTTGTGTTGAGGGTGATTGTCTGTGTGTGTTCTGTGTGTTGTTGTGTGTGTGTTGTATGTATTGTGTGTGTGTGTGGTCACCTCATTTTTGGCTCAGGCGATTCACAGCTTCCTGGCCCGCCTCTTCACTGTACTAGGAATCTTCCTGCTCCATGAACTTTATCATACCTCTTCGTAAAGCTATTATGGTCAGCTCCACTATATCACTGCCAGACATTCCACTTCCTGACCAGTCTGTGACTGAAAAATACTCTAACATCTCTTGATTCATCTGAGTCTCTCAACTTCCATTACATGGTTCGTCTCTCTCTCTCTCCCTCTCTCTCTCTCTCCTCTCTCTCCTCTCTCTCTCTCCCTCTCTCTCTCCTCTCTCTCTCTCTCTCTCTCTCTCTCTCTCTCTCTCTCACTTTCATCAATAATACGGCCGGAAGGAAGAATTAATGTATTGTTCACATTATGGAGGCTGTGTATGAATTTATAAAATACGTACATGTCTGTATATTTGTGTGCACATGAACTGACGCGAGAGACAGACAGAAACAGACGGACAGAGAATGAGACAGAGACAGTGTGTGTGTGTGAGAGACAGACGGACAGAGAATGAGACAGAGACAGTGTGTGTGTGAGAGACAGACACAAACGGACAGAGACAGTGTGTGTGAGACAGACACAAACGGACAGAGAATGAGACAGACAGTGTGTGAGACACAGACACAGACGGACAGAGAATGAGACAGAGACAGTGTGTGAGAGACAGACACAGACGGACAGAGAATGAGACAGAGACAGTGTGTGAGAGACAGACACAGACGGACAGAGAATGAGACAGAGACAGTGTGTGAGAGACAGACACAGACGGACAGAGAATGAGACAGAGACAGTGTGTGAGAGACAGACACAGACGGACAGAGACAGTGTGTGAGAGACAGACACAGACGGACAGAGAATGAGACAGAGACAGTGTGTGAGAGACAGACACAGACGGACAGAGAATGAGACAGAGACAGGGGTGAGACACAGACACAGACGGACAGAGAATGAGACAGAGACAGTGTGTGAGACAGACACAGACGGACAGAGACAGTGTGTGAGAGACAGACACAGACGGACAGAGAATGAGACAGAGACAGTGTGTGAGAGACAGACACAGACGGACAGAGAATGAGACAGAGACAGTGTGTGAGAGACAGACACAGACGGACAGAGAATGAGACAGAGACAGTGTGTGAGAACAGACACAGACGGACAGAGAATGAGACAGAGACAGTGTGTGAGAGACAGACACAGACGGACAAAGAATGAGACAGAGACAGTGTGTGAGAGACAGACACAGACGGACAGAGAATGAGACAGAGACAGTGTGTGAGAGACAGACACAGACGGACAGAGACAGTGTGTGAGAGACAGACACAGACGGACAGAGGCAGTGTGTGAGAGACAGACACAGACGGACAGAGGCAGTGTGTGAGAGACAGACAGACGGACAGAGGCAGTGTGTGAGAGACAGACACAGACGGACAGAGACAGTGTGTGAGAGACAGACAGACGGACAGAGGCAGTGTGTGAGAGACAGACACAGACAGACAGAGGCAGTGTGTGAGAGACAGACACAGACGGACAGAGGCAGTGTGTGAGAGACAGACAGACGGACAGAGACAGTGTGTGAGAGACAGACACAGACGGACAGAGACAGTGTGTGAGAGACAGACAGACGGACAGAGACAGTGTGTGAGAGACAGACAGACGGACAGAGACAGTGTGTGAGAGACAGACACAGACGGACAGAGACAGTGTGTGAGAGACAGACAGACGGACAGAGACAGTGTGTGAGAGACAGACAGACGGACAGAGACAGTGTGTGAGAGACAGACAGACGGACAGAGACAGTGTGTGAGAGAGAGAGAATTAAAGTTTACAGCCAATAAGAACCATCCATTCTTTTTTAACCAATCACAGTCCAGGACAGATACAGCATGAACCAATCAGCATCCATAACAAATTAATCTTCAGCCAATCAAGGCCCTGATCTCCCAATCTACCAATCACAACTTGCCTTTCACACATCAGCCAATCAACACCCTGATATCTTCCTTTCTCACCCTTAACCAATCAGCGCCCAGTTTTCACACACCATCAGCCAATCAGTGAACTAATTCCTCGCACCATCAGCCAATCAGATTACCGCTCTCATACACCATAATCCAATCACTGCCTCGCTTCCTCCCTCCACTAGAATACATAATGGATTAGCCAATCACTGATCCAAAATGAATGGATTAGCCAATCATTGACCCAGAATGAATGGATTAGCAAATCATTGACCCAGAATGAATGGATTAGCCAATAACTGACCCAGAATGAATGAATTAGCCAATCATTGACCCAGAATGAATGGATTAGCTAATCACTGACCCAGAACGAATGGATTAGCCAATAACTGACCCAGAATGAATGAATTAGCCAATCATTGACCCAGAATGAATGGATTAGCTAATCACTGACCCAGAACGAATGGATTAGCCAATAACTGACCCAGAATATATGAATTAGCCAATCATTGACCCAGAATGAATGGATTATCCAATCACTGACCCAGAACGAATGGATTAGCCAATCACTGACCCAGAATGAATGGATTAGCCAATCATTGACCCAGAATGAATGGATTAGCAAATCATTGACCCAGAATGAATGGATTAGCCAATAACTGACCCAGAATGAATGAATTAGCCAATCATTGACCCAGAATGAATGGATTAGCTAATCACTGACCCAGAACGAATGGATTAGCCAATAACTGACCCAGAATGAATGAATTAGCCAATCATTGACCCATAATGAATGGATTAGCTAATCACTGACCCAGAATGAATGGATTAGGCAATCACTGACCCAGAATGAATGGATTAGCCAATAACTGACCCAGAATGAATGAACTAGCTAATCACTGACCCAGAATGAATGGATTAGCCAATCACTGACCCAGAATGAATGGATTAGCCAATCACTGACCCAGAATGAATGGATTAGCCAATAACTTACCCAGAATGAATGAATTAGCCAATCACTGATACAGAATGAATTGATTAGCCAATCACACTCATAATGAATGGATTGGCCAATCACTGACCCAGAATGAATAGATTAGCCAATCACTGACCCAGAATGAATGGATTAACCAATAAATGACCCAGAATGAATGGATTAGCCAATCACTGACCCAGAATGAATGGATTAGCCAATCACTGACCCAGAATGAATGGATTAGCCGATCACTGACCCAGAATGAATGGATTAGCCAATCACTGACCCAGAATGAATAGATTAGCCAATCACTAACCCAGAATGAATAGATTAGCCAATCATTGACCCAGAATGGATGGATTAGCCAATCACTGACCCAGAATGAATATATTAGCCAATCAGTGACCCAGAATGAATGTATTAGCCAATCACTGACCCATAATTAATGTATTAGCCAATCACTGACCCAGAATGAATGGATTAGCCAATCATTGACCCAGAATGAATGGATTAGCCAATAACTTGCCCAGAATGAATGGATTAGCCAATCACTGACCCAGAATGAATAGATTAGCCAATCACTGACCCAGAATGAATGGATTAGCCAATAACTGGTCCCAAAATTCTAAATATTAGCCAGTCAACACTTATAATTTATGGATTAGCTAATCACAGCCCCAAAATTCTAAATATTAGCCAACCAACACTCAGAATGAATGGATAAGCCAATCCATTAAGTACTAATAATACAATAGTAATAATAATTATAATACTAGAGGATCATTGTAAGTAATAATAATTATAATACTAGAGGATCATTGTAAGTAATAATAATTATAATACTAGAGGATCATTGTAAGTAATAATAATTATAATACTAGAGGATCATTGTAAGTAATAATAATTATAATACTAGAGGATCATTGTAAGTAATAAAATCATTGGTGTTTATATTTTAACATTAGTTTATTAACCTAACCCGACCTGACCTAACCTAACCTGATATGACCTGACATGACCTAACCTAATCTAACCTGAAATAAACTAACCTAACTGATCCTGACTAAAACATGGTGTTTAACCTAACCTTAGACTTAACCTAACCACCTGACCTAACCTAACCTAACCTAACCTGACCTAACCTAACCTGACCTGACCTAACCTGACCTGACCTAACCTGACCTAACCTGGGAACAACAGAACCTTACTGTGTGTCTGCTCACCTAATTGTGGTTGCAGGGGTCGAGTCATAGCTCCTGTGTGTGTGTTTGTAAGAGAGTCTAACACCATTCCCAGCGTATATATTTAATACCCTTATATGTAACTGCTCATTTGAGTGTACGGGGGGGGGGGGTCGAGTCACCGCTCCTGAACCCACATCTAAATTGCCAGATTTCACTTTCATTTACAAAATAGCACACAAAGACTATTCTTTACTGCTTTCCCGTTCTAAGAAGGACTTTACAGCATTTTTATGGTTCCTCTTGTTGTGGATCTTACATCTGTGTCCTCTTACACTCACTCTTTCCATATTAACTAGTATTTTGTATGTCCTGATCATGTCTCCCCTTGATCCACCTTTCTTCAGTAATTTGAGTCGTAAAACGGAAGTTATTGTCGGCACGTTTCGCTCTGTGTAGAACTTGGTTGATTAATGGGGTTTGAAGTCTATCTACTACACGATGGTCATTAAGGCTGCATGTCACCTGTTCACCACCAGTCGAGAATAATACCTAAAATACTGATTAATCTATACCAGTGTATATACACTGAGATATATACACCTCTCAGTGTATATACACTGAGATATATCCACCTCTCAGTGTATATACACTGAGATATACACCTCTCAGTGTGCAAACACTGAGATATACACCTCTCAGTGTATATACACTGAGATATACACCTCTCAGTGTATATACACTGAGATATACACCTCTCAGTGTATATACACTGAGATATACACCTCTCAGTGTATATACACTGAGATATACACCTCTCAGTGTATATACACTGAGAGGTGTATCAAATATTCAATAATCTGTTTTATTTGTGAGTATAAAACTTTATGTCAGTATTAATGTTACTTTAGAGATTGTTGAGTCGTTAGCTTTATTGCATTATCCTGGATAGACTTTGAATTTGATGACTTTGTTCAAATAGAATAGTTCTGTTTTGATGTGCTATCCTGGTGGGTTATTGACTCTAATTGTTTCTACACTGATGATGGTATTTGATTTACCGAAATGTTTGTACGGCCTCAAGAAACAACACAATATACGCGTCACCTTACCTCTGAGACAGCGATCCTTCAAAGATCACGCATGTAGCAGAACTATATGTTTTTCTCGTGATCCGAGGACACTCGTGGTAGTGGTATCTCAAGGATTAATGAGGCGGTACAATGTTCTTAGGGTCGAATCCTGGCCTACCGCAGTTTGGTAAATGATTTAAAATCACTTGTTTCGTGATTTCATTGCTATATAGACTGCTTGTTGAGGCGGATATTCAAACAGGAGGAGGCTGAAATTAATCCTTGAAATAGTTTCTACCAATCGACAGATGATCCAGAACATTAGTGCTGTTTTACCAGGGGCACGAGCCATTGATCCAGCCAACAGCACTCTCCTTGGTGCTCCTCTTGGACCCAATGCCATCGATCTGGTCCTGGAAAAAAAAAATCTCAGACCTCAGGACGATGGAAGGCAGGATGAAAGACATCGATACACATGATGCCTTCTACCTACTCACCAGGTGCCTGTCAATCCCAAAACTTACCTATTTCCTGAGATGCTCCCCAGCCTTCAGCAGTCCGAAACTCAAGGAATACGACTCTCTCCTCAAGACCATGCTTGAGAGTGTATTGAATCTTTCCCTCGAAGATGGACAGTGGTTGTAAGCCTCACTTCCAGTCAGACTTGGGGGCTGGGAGTACGCAAATCCTCCCAGATTGCCCTACCAGCCTTCTTATCCTCTTCCATAGCATCAAATGAGCTAATAAAACAAATTCTTCCAGACAACCTCAGTGATTCAGCAGGAATACAGGATCCTAGCTACACCAGTGCCATCACTGAATGGGAGACTCTTGCTGCTCCAACACCAAAACCTAGTGCAGAACTGGCCTACAAACAGTCAAGCTGGGATGGCCCCATCACTGAAAAGATACTTGCCAACATGCTTAGGGCTGTAACATCAGACAGGGAGACTGCTCATCTCCTAGCTGTGAGTTCACATCACTCTGGGGACTTCCTCCAAACAGTTCCCATTTCAGCCATGGGAACACGAATCGACCCTAAGTATTGCAGTGGCTCTGCACCTTGCTGCCCCAATTCACAAGGAATATACGTGTATTTGCAGCGATGCGCAAGCCGACCAATATGGTCTCCATGGTCTTAATTGTTCCAAAACCAAGGGTTGGCATGCAAGACACAATGAAGTCAACGACATCATAAAGAGAACCCTTGCTACAGCTGGATGCCCAGCCGAGAGAGAGCCCCGATCACTAGCAGCCAACAATACCCGCAACCCAGCAACCGCCCCGACGGGATCACCATCTATCCTTGGAAGAATGGCAAGCTCTTAGCATGGGACTGTACCTGTGTGTCGACACTGGCTGACACCTACATCCATCACAGTGTTGGGCGACAGGGAGGAGCTGCTGACCACAGAGAGGAGTACAAGATCGGCAAGTACAGGGACATAAGCCAACAGTATCAATTTGTCCCAGTGAGATCGGAGACCTTGGGATCATGGGGAAAAAATGCAACACATTTCCTTAAAGAACTGGGTTCTAGACTCATCGACACCACCAGGGACCCAAGGGCAGCCACTTTCATGTTCCAGCACCTCAGCGTGGCCATCCAGAGGGGAAATGCATGCTGCATACTGGGCTCGCGTCCGGCTTCAGAGGAGTTGGAAGAGATTCATAATCTTTGATATATTGTACAAATGTAATCATGTTCATGTTTGTTTTTTCTGTCAATGTATTCTGTCTATTAATAAAGCACTTGTACTATATACATATATATATATATAAGATGGGGTGGTAGGACAAGTGGAATATTCAAATGGCTTCAGGAAGAAATCCAAATATTCTTCCTTGAAACCTTTTTATCCACTTCTCCGAGGCTATGGGTCCCACAATTTGCACCAGAGGTAGACCCCATTATATATATATATATATATATATATATATATATATATATATATATATATATATATATATATATATATATATATATATATATATATTCGAAACGACATCTAGGTGAGGCTGCAGCACTCGGCCACAAATGCCTCCAGAGTTAGGTAGCCGTGTTTACAAGTCATGTTTCTGGGGCACACCAGTGGGCCTCAAGCATAGGTTCAAGCTGTTTCATTCCCCTCCTGTGTGTTCTGACTTGTAAACCAGGCTGCCCAGCTTCTGAGGCATCTGTGGTCAGTGGTCATCACTTGGGGGCCTTGCAAACCTCCCCAGTCGGGGTTTTGAATTGTGTTGACTGCGATCTTTCTCTGTATATATTGCTTTCTGCGTGGCGCACTAATAAATATATATATATATATATATATATATATATATATATATATATATATATATATATATATATATATATATATATATATATGAATATATGAATATATATGAATATATGAATATATGAATGCTTTGTATCGATTCAATACTCTTCTCTTTTGACTAACAAACTGAGCCTACTATAAGGATTATATATATATATATATATATATATATATATATTTATATATATATATATATCCTTATAGTACGCTCATTTCAAATATTGGATCTCCATTCACTTGGGTTCAGACAGATGAAATATGGATTAACTCCTTTATTGTACCTCTCCCTCCCTCCCACCTCTCATGTACCTCTCCCTCCCTCCCTCCCTCCCTCCCTCCCTCCCTCCCTCCCTCCCTCCCTCCCTCACACCTCTCTTGTACATCTCCCTCCTTCACACCTCTCTTGTACCTCTCCCACCCTCACACCTCTCCCTCCACCTCCCACCTCTTCTTCCTCTCCCTCCCGCACCTCTTGTACTTCTCCCTTCCACACACTCTCCCTCCCACACCTCTTGTACCTTTCCCTCCCTCACACCTCTCGTACCTCTCCCTCACTCCCTCCCACCTCTCTTGTACCTGTTCCTCCCTCACACTTCTCTTGTACCTTTCCCTCCCTCACACCTCTCGTACCTCTCCCTTCCTCACTCCCTCCCACCTCTCTTTTACCTGTCCCTCCCACACTCTTGTACCTATCCCTTCCACACCACTTGTACTTCTCCCTTCCACACACTCTCCCTCCCACCTCTCTTGTTCCTCTCCCTCCCTGCTCGTTGTTCTCCCTCCCCCACCTTCATCATGACTTGATTATTTCTTGTTTTGTAAATTGCTCGTTCCTCTGAGGAGGTTAATATATATTTCTCCTCTATACCTCCTACCATCTCATTTAATTGGATGTATGTAGGCAGTGTTTGGGAGGAGGAAGAGGAGGCAAAGATTGTGATGGAGGGAGGGAAGAAGGGTGAGAAGGAGGGAGGGTTAGCGGAAGGGAGGGGGAAGGAGCAATGGGTAGAAGGGGGAGGCAGACAGGTAAATATTCCAACGAATTTGAAATTTAACTCTAATTTCAGCTTGCTTTAGGTAACGCATGATACACAAGTTTGCTGTGTGGCTATAGAGTAGGCATGGTAGTTGTTCTGGCTATGGGGGCTAGAAATGAGGCTAGAAATGTTATTTTTGTATAGAACATACCTAGTGGGCTAGTCATGGTGGGGGAGACTCGGACAACTCCAGTTAGTAATTTCAACGCCAGCATAACACGTTATATCTCATGTATTATAAAAATTCCGGCCTTATAGATGGATAGGAGGGTGGAAATACGGTTATATAATACGTACGTGGCCCTTGGGTGCAGAAAGTTGTTTGATAACGAATTATAAATTATATAGAAAGAGAAATAAGGGATATTATGAGGGCTATGGCAGCAGCGACTGACACAGTCAACAGAATATCTTACATCTCCTATATTCCAAGACTTGTAGTCTTGTAGATTGATACGAAGATGGATATACATCTATATAATACGTTTATGTTCCTTACGTACAGAAAGTTGCTTGATAAACAGTGATAAATGAGGTACAAGGAGAAAGAAGGGATGTTGTGAGGAGGTCTGGCAGCAGTTGGACGCGACAGAAGAGAGATTTGAGCGTCAACAAGACTTGTTATATCCCTTATATCATACGTTTCCCAGCCTTATAGCTTGATGCGAAAGGTGGAAATGGTTCCAGAAAACACCTTCATCTCCCTGAAGTGCACAAAGTCGTTAAATAACGAGTGATAAACGAGGTAGAAACGGAAATGTTGGAGGGATGATGGCAGCATTGAAGGAAGGCAGGGAAGGTACACACTGCTCCTCAGTGTGACTCTGACCACCAGTGAGTGAGGGTGTGTCGCTCTCTCTCCCCCACCCACCCCTTTATACACCCCCTTAAATTCCACCATTTACCACCAAAGGGTGGAAAGTGCCCTTGCAGGTAGCGAGTGTCGGTCGCAAAGTGGCCGCAGTGTCTTAAAACGCCAAATAAAGTGCGTAATCACTCCAGAAAAGCACTCACAAAAAGTTAGAATTTCTCAAGGTGGAAGTCAAGGATGAGAGT
The DNA here is from genome assembly GCA_009830355.1 of Cherax destructor. NCBI lineage: Eukaryota > Metazoa > Arthropoda > Malacostraca > Decapoda > Parastacidae > Cherax > Cherax destructor. The sequence goes on from WNWK01019592.1 coordinate 11,234, forward strand.
TAATATTTTTAACCTTTAATTAACAAGTTTAAGATAATGTTAACCAGTGTCAAGGATTAACTTAACCCAACTTGACGGTGACTAACCTGACCACCCACCATCCTTAATTACCTGGCCATCAACTTATAAGGTAAACTATTATTGTTCTTACTATTATTATTATCGTTATTATTATTAATAATTATTATTATTAATAATTATTATTATTAGTTATTATTAATTATTATCATTATTATTATTGTCATTATAATTATCATTAGTATTATAATTATCATTAGTATTATCGTTATCATTATTATTGTTTATATTATTATTATTATCCTTTCTGTGTCTGTTGTTTGATGCTGGTCTTGATCCAGGGGAGTAGAGCAGCCGCTCCTCTTCCTAGGATCAAACTCAGTATGTCTCAAGTTTTCCTGAGGTGCTTCATGACCCCTCGGGTTTAGCGCTTCTAAATACAATACTAATAAAATATGAATAATATATAAAGTAATACCTGATTATTGCTATTACTACTACCATTACTGCTATTATTACTACTACCATTACTGCTATTATTACTACTACTATTACTGCTATTATTACTACTACCATTACTGCTATTATTACTACTACCATTACTGCTATTATTACTACTACCATTACTGCTATTATTACTACTACCATTACTGCTATATTACTACTACCATTACTGCTATTATTACTACTACCATTCTGCTATTATTACTACTCCATTACTGCTATTATGTACTACTACCATTACTGCTATTATTACTACTACCATTACTGCTATTATTACTACTACCATTACTGCTATTATTACTACTACCATTACTGCTATTATTACTACTACCATTACTGCTATTATTACTACTACCATTACTGCTATTATTACTACTACCATTACTGCTATTATTACTACTACCATTACTGCTATTATTACTACTACCATTACTGCTATTATTACTACTACCATTACTGCTATTATTACTACTACCATTACTGCTATTATTACTACTACCATTACTGCTATTATTACTACTACCATTACTGCTATTATTACTACTACCATTACTGCTATTATTACTACTACCATTACTGCTATTATTCTACTACCATTACTGCTATTATTACTACTACCAATTACTGCTATTATTACTACTACCATTACTGCTATTATTACTACTACCATTACTGCTATTATTACTACTACAATTACTGCTATTATTACTACTACCATTACTGCTATTATTAATACCATTACTGCTATTATTATTACTACCATTACTATTACTACTACAATTAATGCTACTATTATTACTACTACCATTAATGCTATAATTACTACTGCCATTACTATCATTACTGCTATTATTGCTACTATTATTACTACTTATACTATTATTACTACTACTACCATTACTATTACTACCATTACTATCACTACTGCTATTATTGCTACTATTATTACTACTATTATTATTACTATTATTACTACCATTACTATTACTACTACTACTATTACTTCGACTATTACTACTGCCATTACTGCTACCATTAATGTTACTATTATTACTAACATTACTGCAATACTATTACTACTACGTCTACTATTATTACTACCTCTGCTGCTGTTATTACTAATAGTACTACAACTTTTACTACTAATAATTACAACTTTATTTACTACCAGTACATGTACAAGGTATACACACCATAGTTGACATCAATGACATACTACTATATAGAAAGACCCTTGTTATGCTGAGCATTTCCCGCAAATTAGGTCAGTTTTGTCCCAGGATGCCACCCACACCAGTCCACTAACACCCAGGATGTGACCCACACCAGTCCACTAACACCAGGATGTGACCCACACCAGTCCACTAACACCCAGGATGTGACCCACACAAGTCCACTAACACCAGGATGTGACCCACACCAGTCCACTAACACCCAGGATGGGACCCACACCAGTCCACTAACACCCAGAATGCCACCCACACCAGTCCACTAACACCCAGGATGTGACCCACACCAGTCCACTAACACCCAGGATGTGACCCACACCAGTCCACTAACACCCAGGATGTGACCCACACCAGTCCACTAACACCCAGGATGTGACCCACACCAGTCCACTAACATCCAGGATGTGACCCACACCAGTCCACTAACACCCAGGATGTGACCCACACCAGTCCACTAACACCAAGGATGTGACCCACACCAGTCCACTAACACCCAGGATGTGACCCACACCAGTCCACTAACACCCAGGATGTGACCCACACCAGTCCACTAACACCCAGGATGTGACCCACACCAGTCCACTAACACCCAGGATGTGACCCACACCAGTCCACTAACACCCAGGATGTGACCCACACCAGTCCACTAACACCCAGGATGTGACCCACACCAGTCCACTAACACCCAGGATGTGACCCACACCAGTCCACTAACACCCAGGATGCGACCCACACCAGTCCACTAACACCCAGGATGCGACCCACACCAGTCCACTAACACCCAGGATGCGACCCACACCAGTCCACTAACACCCAGGATGCGACCCACACCAGTCCACTAACACCCAGGATGCGACCCACACCAGTCCACTAACACCCAGGATGCGACCCACACCAGTCCACTAACACCCAGGATGGACCCACACCAGTCACTAACACCCAGGATGCGACCCACACCAGTCCACTAACACCCAGGATGCGACCCACACCAGTCCACTAACACCCAGGATGCGACCCACACCAGTCCACTAACACCCAGGATGCGACCCACACCAGTCCACTAACACCCAGGATGCGACCCACACCAGTCCACTAACACCCAGGATGCGACCCACACCAGTCCACTAACACCCAGGATGCGACCCACACCAGTCCACTAACACCCAGGATGCGACCCACACCAGTCCACTAACACCAGGTACCTATTTTACTGATGGGTGAACATAGACAACCAGTGTAAGGAAACACGTCCGATGTTTCCTCCCTCGCTGGGAATCGAACCCGGACCCTCACCATGTGAAGCGAGAGCTTTTGCCACCAGGCCACGGGGTACTACGACTACTGCTACTACCCCCCCTCCCAGATGCTGTATAATCATACGGGTTTAGCGCTCCCCATGGCTATAATAATTGTAATAATACTATTATATTTCTGTTACTATTATAATTACTGTGGTTTAATTTTCCTGGTTTATGTCTGTTTTGCGGGTATTTGGTGATAAAAATTTTAAACCCGTAAAACCAGGTTTAAAATTTCGCCGGAACGTTAAAGTAGGCGACCTAATTAGCATATTAATTATTTTGGCGTTTTAATCATTTCTCGTTGAGTTTTTTTGTTGGATTTATTTGTTTTATAGGAGAGTTCATATAGCCTCGTTCTTGACTGTCGTTTATTGGTTTATTTTTATGGAAGGGGGTTAAATAGCGTCTTGACCATTTTTTTGCCTGTTTTTATATGACTTTTTAATTTAATAAAAATATTTGGGTATTATATATATATATAATATATATATATATATATATATATATATATATATATATATATATATATATATATATATATAATATATATATATATATATATATATATGTATATATAATATATATATAATATATATATAATATATATATATATATAATATATATATATATATATTTTATATATATTATATATAATTATGTATAAGCACTCTGCAAGACATATGGAGTGAATGATGATAAAGTTAGCCACTGCACTGGTGGAATGCCGATGTTAATAAATATATATATATATATATCGTAGCAACCTTACTCCGCCATCGGTAGATGTGTGTCCTTGCATGACCCAGACGACTGAACCGACTCAGTACTGAGACATGTGATGCTTTTCATCTAAAACTAGTGGACTATTTTGACTATCACAAAACTAGTGCACTATTTTGACTCCCAGAACTAGTGCACTATTTTGACTCCCAGAACTAGTGCACTATTTTGACTATCTCATAAAACTATTGGACTATTTTGACTCAAAATTAGTGGACTATTTTTGGCTAGTATCTCTCAAAACTAGTTCACTATTTTGACTCCCAAAACTGGTTCTCTTTTAGCTAATATCTCGCAAAACTAGTAGACTATTTTGACTCATAAAACTAGTGAACTATTTTGGCTATCTCGAAACTAGTGTACTATTTTGGCTAATATCTTTCAAAACTAGTTCAGTATTTTGGCTCATATTCCTCAACACTAGTAGACTATTTTGGCTCATATCTCACAAAATAACTATTTGCACAAGACACACTTACCAATTTCGTGGTGTAAAAAGGTAAGACGTATTGAAAATTGTAAACTATTTCTCGAGTTGTGCCGAGTAGTAGTAGTGAACTATTGCCAGAGACTCCTACGTGTAATAAAAAAATTAAATCTGACTATTACCTAGCCTAGTTTAGATTAAGGCAAGAGAAACTATTGACTATTTTTATTGACGTTAGAGAAACTATTGACTTTATTGACGTAAGAGAAACTATTGACTATTTTTATTGACGTAAGATAAACTGTTGACTATTTTTATTGATACTATTGTGACGTTTCTATAATTTTTGACGGAGTTTCAATTTCTCGCTTTTTGAGAGGAAGTGTTTTAAGGCCCCTTAAGTTGATTGTGTTTTTCGTTCGTCTAGTGACGTATTTCACCGGTGACATCTGGTGTTTGACAAACATCTGGTGTTTGACAAACATCTGGTGTTTGACAAACATCTGGTGCTTGACAAACATCTGGTGTTTGCAGAGTATAGTAGTGCTTGCCAGAACTCTAGGTAATTTAAAACTATTCTAGCGTTTGTTGGGAAGAAACTATCTGGTGCTTGACTACATTTTTTGACAAACATTCTTTTTTTGACGTTAGAAAACATTGCTGTATTGACAAGAAACATTGACATTGTCTTGACAAGAACATCTGTTGACATTTTATTGATACATTGTGCTTGATAAACATTTTATTGTCGCTTTGGGAAAATATTGTGTTGTTATGACATTAGACATCTGGTTTTTGACAAACATCTGGTGTTTGACAAACATCTGGTGTTTGACAAACATCTGGTGTTTGACAAACATCTGGTGTTTGACAAACATCTGGTGTTTGACAAATGCAGATGTGTTGTATTGGCTAGTGTTAACGAAGTTGTGTGTACTCACCTAGTTGTGGTTGCAGGAGTCGAGTCATAGCTCCTGGCCCCGCCTCTTCACTGGCCGCTACTGGGTCAATCCCTGCGCCATGAGCTTTATCATACCTCTTCTTAAAGCTATGCATGGATCCTGCCTCCACTACATCGCTTCCCAGACTATTCCACTTCCCGACCACTGTGAAGAAATACTTCCTAACATCCCTGTGATTCATCTGAGTCTTCAACTTCCAACTGTGTCCCCTTGTTGTTGTGTCCATCTCTGGAACATTCTGTCTCTGTCCACCTTGTCAATTCCTCTCGTATCTAGTGATGGAGTGAATGATGACGAAAGTTTCTTTGCCACTCTGTGGCCACCCTGCTGGTGAATCGTGTGTAATAAATAAAATCATGTCCCCCCTATCTCTCCTGTCCTCCAGTGTCGTCAGGTCGATTTCCCTTAACCTCTCCTCGTAGGACATACCCCTTAGCTCCGGGACTAGTCTTGTTGCAAACCTTTGCACTTTCTCTAGTTTCTTTACGTGCTTGGCTAGATGTTTAAGAGTGTGTGTGTGTGTGTGTGTGTACTCACCTAATTGTGGTTACAGGGGTCGATACTCAGCTCCTGGCCCCGCCTCTTCACTGATCGCTTCTGGGTCCTCTCCCTGCTTCATGAGCTTTATCATACCTCGTCTTAAGAACATAACAAAGAAGGAACACTGCAGCAGGCCTACTGGCCCATGCGAGGCAGGTCCAGTTCTTCCACCGACTTAAGCCAATGCCTTGACCTGTTCAGGGTCAGTCACATTCACTTAAGGAAGGAGCACGGCATCTGACCTAGTAGCACAAGCTAGTCAGGTCCAACTCACACCCACCCATACCCACTCATGTATTTATCCAACCTATTTTTAAAACTACACAACATCTTAGCTTCTATGACGGTACTCGGGAGTTTGTTCCACTCATCCACAACTCTATTACCAAACCAGTGCTTTCCTATATCCTTCCTGAATCTGAACTTTACCAATTTAAAGCCATTGCTGCGAGTCCTGTCTTGGCTAGATATTTTTAGTACGCTATTTACATCCCCTTTATAATTCCCGTTTTCCATTTATACACCTCAATCATATCCCCCTAATTCTATGCCTTTCTAGAGAGTGCAGATTCAGGGCCCTCAGTCTAGAGAGTGCAGATTCAAGCCCTCGTCTAGGGAGATTCAGGGCCCTACAGAGTCAGTTCAGGCCACGAGAGTGCAGATTCAGGGCCCTCAGTCTAGAGAGTGCAGATTCAGGGCCCTCAGTCTAGAGAGTGCAGATTCAGGGCCCTCAGTCTAGAGAGTGCAGATTCAGGGCCCTCAGTCTATCCTCATAGGAAGATTTCTGATACATGGGATCAACTTAGTCATCCTCCTTTGTACGTTTTCCAGAGCATTTATATCCATTCTGTAATACGGTGACCAAAACTGTGCAGCATAATCTAGATGAGGCCTAACCAAGGATATATAGAGTTGAAGAACAACCTGAGGACTCCTATTATTTATGCTTCTTGATATGAAGCCAAGGATTCTGTTCGCTTTATTGCGAACACTTATGCACTGTTGTCTTGGTTTTAGATTACTGCTAACCAGAACTAAATCCTTTTCGCAGTCAGTAGTATTAAGATCTACATTATTTAGTTGTGTGTGTGTGTGTGTGTGTGTGTGTGTGTGTATACTCACCGATTTGTGGTTGCAGGTGTGTGTGTGTGTGATTTCCTAGATGACTCAAGTGGTAGATGGGACAAAGAGAGGCAGGTATACCATTGTGGTTTACATCTCCAGGAAGCACCTTGAGTGTACGGTGACTGTGGCTGTTACGAGGCTATAGCAGCACGGACCTCCAGAGATATACTGCGGTTTACGGCATATTGTATGTAGAGTATACTGTGGTTTACCACATATTCCTAGGAGTGTATAGCTAGTCTACCACATATTGTTAGTAACGTACACTGCGGTGTACCATGCATTGTTGCTGTTGCACAACGTGATTTTATGATTTTGAAAAGCAATTGTGATCTCCCGCCTAGTGTGTAGTCAAGGCCTCGTAAATCTGTGGAGAAGCATTACTGGCGAGTAAGAGTGTGTTGAATATTGTATTAAAGTGTGTTGAATATTGTATTAAAGTGTGTTGAATATTGTATTAAAGTGTGTTGAATATTGTATTAAAGTGTGTTGAATATTGTATTAAAGTGTGTTGAATATTAGTATTAAAGTGTGTTGAATATTAGTATTGTATTAAAGTGTGTTGAATATTACTATTGTATTAAAGTGTGTTGAATATTACTATTGTATTAAAGTGTGTTGAATATTGTATTAAAGTGTGTTGAATATTGTATTAAAGTGTGTTGAATATTGTATTAAAGTGTGTTGAATATTGTATTAAAGTGTGTTGAATATTGTATAAAGTGTGTTGAATATTGTATTAAAGTGTGTTGAATATTGTATTAAAGTGTGTTGAATATTGTATTAAAGTGTGTTGAATATTAGTATTGTATTAAAGTGTGTTGAATATTAGTATTGTATTAAAGTGTGTTGAATATTAGTATTGTATTAAAGTGTGTTGAATATTGTATTAAAGTGTGTTGAATATTGTATTAAAGTGTGTTGAATATTGTATTAAAGTGTGTTGAATATTGTATTAAAGTGTGTTGAATATTGTATTAAAGTGTGTTGAATATTGTATTAAAGTGTGTTGAATATTGTAATAAGGTTTGTATTGTATAAGTGTGTTGAATATTGTATTAAAGTGTGTTGAATATTGTATTAAAGTGTGTTGAATATTGTATTAAAGTGTGTTGAATATTGTATTAAAGTGTGTTGAATATTGTATTAAAGTGTGTTGAATATTAGTATTAAAGTGTGTTGAATATTAGTATTGTATTAAAGTGTGTTGAATATTAGTATTGTATTAAAGTGTGTTGAATATTAGTATTGTATTAAAGTGTGTTGAATATTAGTATTGTATTAAAGTGTGTTGAATGTTAGTACTGTATTAAAGTGTGTTGAATGTTAGTACTGTATTAAAGTGTGTTGAATATTAGTATTGTATTAAAGTGTGTTGAATGTTAGTACTGTATTAAAGTGTGTTGAATGTTAGTACTGTATTAAAGTGTGTTGAATGTTAGTACTGTATTAAAGTGTGTTGAATGTTAGTACTGTATTAAAGTGTGTTGAATATTAGTACTGTATTAAAGTGTGTTGAATATTAGTACTGTATTAAAGTGTGTTGAATATTAGTACTGTATTAAAGTGTGTTGAATATTAGTACTGTATTAAAGTGTGTTGAATATTAGTACTGTATTAAAGTGTGTTGAATATTAGTACTGTATTAGTATTAAGATTTGCAAGTCATTGTAAATAATTTAAAAGTTCTTGGAAGCTGCAGTGATCCTGCCAGAGTGCAAAACATTTACCAGGTTTCTGTAATATTTGAATGATATCTCTGTGTTGCTGCTCATTCTTAGTGATCTTTATCTTGTAGGTTTGACGTGGAAATCCTTCCATTACGACATATATATTTATGTTAGCATAGTTAAGGGACATTGTAGTAGGCCTACTGGTCCATGCTAGGCAGGTTCAACCACACACATAACACTGCAGGAGGCCTACTGGTCTATGCTAGGCAGGTTCAACCCCACACACTGCAGGAGGCCTCCTCTTTAAGGGGGGCTCCTTGACGAGGTAAAGAGGCTGTCGGTCTGAGGAATTGGACCTTTTGGTCTTCTTCCTCAGACCGAACCTAATTACCCCCCAATCCCCCCTTCCCTATCCCATCTCCTCCATCCTCCCTTTTTCCCTTTCCTCCTCTTCCTCCTCATCCCTCCCTTAGTTCCTTCCCAGTTTTACCCTGGGAGCTTCTCTCCTCAGGCATTCTAGTTCCTAGGTAGGGGGAAGGGTATCGTGGTCCATCCCATTCCGTTGAGGTCCTTGGCGGTGGTGTAGTTTTCCGTGGTGGGGATGTCCCGATCCCTCTCCGGTCTCCCGGGGGGTGGCCTTGGGTATCTTTTGGGCGACAGGTGTATCTCTGGAGGCCACCTTTCGGATTCTGGGGGTGGTGACAGAAGGCAGTATGCTTTGTGGCGGATATCCGGCCGCCCTCTCTTTTGTCCTCCGAGGTGGCTCGGTGGATGTGAGGTTGCTATCCCGGATTGCTGGTTTACTGGCATGAAGGGTAGGGTATGGCATGGGTTCCATGCAGCATCTGCACTACTTGCTGTGTTGAGGTCCTCTTGGGCACGGAGGGGGATTTATGCTCCCTTTCATTCCTCCTAGGAGCTATTCCTCCACGTTTCCCCCTTTTTTTATTTATTTTTTTATTTTTATTTTATTTTCTTTCTTTTTTTCGTAAAAATAAAAAGAAAGAAGTAACCTAACCATGGCTGACCCAATCCATGAACCCACTACCCCCGGGCCCCTTCCTGATACCGCACCCAGTACTGACCCTGCCTCGTTAACTGACAACTCTTTGGACACCTCTCATGCCCCTGTACTTCTTGCTGGTGCCAGTTCATCACCTGCTTCAGGTACCGAGGTTCTGACCCATTTTGACATATCTGACCTTCGCTCTTCTCTGACCTTGATTCCGGCTTCTCCCTCGATGGTGCGGCAATTTTCGAATCGCTCGCCCGTCTCCCACCGGACCACCCCTGGTCCCACACCCAAACGACCAAGACCCACACATGACGATTCGACACTTCCTTCTCCTTCATCTCAGAAATGACCAGCTCGTCACACACTCCCCTTAAACTCTGTTTCAAACTACTCAATGGACAAAGTTTTTTACTCTGCGACCGACTTCTCCTAATACCTATCTTTCAGACCATAGTATTGGTAAGGCTCTGCTATGCCATGTTGGTAAAGACATCTCATTTCACGCTCTCAAGAGTGGCACTCGCATCATCACGGTCCAGAATGCTGGCCAAGATTGCTATCTTTGTCTTCTTACAACCATAGATACTGCTCCTGTTACTATTGACAAGCACCATTCCCTCAATTCTTGTTGTGATTCTGTCATTTTGCCCCACACCATTGTCCAACGGAATTTCCAGACATGTGGTGATGACATTTTCGAGCAGCTTGAGCTCCAAGAACTCCCTATCCTTAAAGTTGACACTTTTGTCCTCCCTGCCAATAAGCGAAGACGTTATCCTTGCAATATAGCTCCTTTAACATTTGACTGCCGTGAACTTCCACCTTCGGTCTACATTGCAGGTCAACGTTTACAAGTTCGAAAGGTGACCCCTACACCGCAGCAGTGTAGAAACTGCTGGCGTTTTGGTCATCCAGCAAAATATTGCAGGTCCATGGCCGAATGCCCAGTCTGTGGTGCTGACGACCATGCCAGTTCTTCTTGTACTCTACCTCCCTCTTGCCTTAACTGTCATGAGGCACATCCGTCGTATTCTCGCTGTTGTCAGGTTTACCTGAATGAGCGGGAAATCCGTTGTCTCAAAGAGGCGGAAGGCTTCTCATATGCTATGGCCGTCTCTCATCTATGCCTTCAAGGGAGACTTCCCCGCATTTCCTATTCTCGAATTGCTAAACGTCGTCGCCCCAACTTCCACGGCTTCCTCTGTGGTCGCCTCATCCTCAATCACTACTGTCTCGAATCCTTTTGATATTCTTGGCTCCGAGGTCCCTACCTTGGCTTCCCATACTGTCCACACTCCTTCCTCTACTCACTTGCACAATTCTGAGTCTACACATCCTTGTCCTTCACCTAAACCTCAGCACCCCCCTTCTTCTCATAAGTCCGGCAAAAAATCCCTACTGCCAGGTTCTTCGCCTCTGACTAGTTCTATAACGTGTGTGGAGGTTCATCCTCCTCCTCATACACTACCTTCATCCCCTGTCCCCTCCCAAGCCCCTTCGACAGTTTCCTCTTCTATCTCCTCGCCCTCTACTTTAGTACAGTCTATAGACTCCTTAATTGTTGCTCACTCTTCTTCCATTTCTAATGTCCCACATTCTGCATCTTTGACTTCCGAAACACTGGAAGCTATTGCAGAATATATTTCAGAGACTGGACCGATGATGGACACTACTCCACCTAAGGTTCCTCATCTCTCTTCTTCGTCTCAACCCCCCCTTCCTTCACAACGTCCTCCTCCTCCTCTGATTACAGGTCTTCCGCTGCCTCCACATGTGGACTTTTCTAACCCTAGTCCATAGATTCCTCTCACTTCCACTTATATCTTTCTCTCCATAAATCATGGCTTATTTGCAGTGGAATATCCGAGGCCTCAGCGGTAACCAGGGTGAGCTTCAGGTGTTGCTCTCTCAGTTTTCCCTTGTTGGGGTATGTTTGCAAGAACCCAAATTACAATCCACTGTTATCAGGCCCTTTTCAGGCTATGATTTGTTATATTTATCGGATCCTTTTTCCGATGGAACCTTTAACGAAAGTGCTCTTCTTATACGCACTGGTGTTCCATACAGTCAGCTCTATGTTCCTTCTTTCTTACATTACACCACAGCCCGTATCTACTTGAATAAGTGGTATACACTCTGTTCTTTATATCTCTCCCCTTCGCGGGCATTGTCTATCCCAGATGTTGATTTTCTGGTTTCTTCCTTACCGCCACCCCTTCTATTACTTGGCGATTTTAACGCACACCATTTTCTCTGGGAGGGTCGCACTGTGACTCCCATGGCATTCAGTTGGAGGCATTTCTTGCTTCTCTTCCCTCCATGTTTTAAATACGGGTACTCCTACCCATTTTGATCCTCGAACTCATTCTTTCTCCTGTATCGATCTCTCCATCTGCTCTTCCTCAACAGTCCTTGACTTCACCTGGTCTGTCCTCCCAGACTTACATGACAGCGATCATTTCCCAATCATCCTTAAGTCCCCTTTGTTTTCTCCACCTCCTCATTGCCCACGCTGGCAATTTGACCGGGCGAAATGGGACCTTTACGCACATCTTACTGCCTTTCATGAGGTTCCTACCTCATCCTCCATTGATGAGGTTTTACATCTCTTTTCGTCCTCCATCTTCACAGCGGCTTCACATTCTATTCCCCAAACCTCGGGCAAGCATCCTCAGAAGTGCGTGCCTTGGTGGTCTCCTACTTGTGCTCGGGCAGTGCGTTTGAAACGCACTGCATGGGGCAGGTATTGGTATAACAGAACCACAGAGAGACTCCTTGATTTTAAACAGAAGAGAGCTATTGCTCACCGTGTCAAACGTGATGCTAAACGCACTTGATGGCGAGATTACGTTTCTACTGTCACTTCGGCTTCCTCCTCGATGAGTGCAGTCTGGAAGAAAGTGCGGAAATTAAGTGGTAAATTCTCCCCCGACCCGGCTTCTGTTCTTCAGGTTGCTGGTGTTGATATAGCACACCCTCTTGCCGTTGCCACTGAAATTGGTAATCATCTGGTCCGCATTTCTCAGGGGCTCCATCTATGCCCCTCGTTCCTTTCTTCTAAGTCTGCCAGCGAGTTAAAGCCCTTAGATTTTCTTCTCTTAGAGAAGAATCTATAATGTACCTTTACCCTTCAAGAACTGAGGCAACACACACTGCTTGCCGATCATCGGCAGCTGGGCCAGACGGCATACATATTCGTATGCTACAGTATTTACATCTGCTCTTACTGTCCTCTTACGACTCTTTAATCTCATATGGTCGCAGGAGTTCTTCCCAGCTGTGGAAGTCTGCTATTGTTCTCCTTTTCGAAAACCAGGTACTACGGGACGTGATTCCTCTCACTACCATCCCATCGCTCTTACCAGTGCAGTTTGCAAGGTGATGGAACGTCTAGTTAATAGACATTTGATGTGGTATTTAGAGATGCACAATAGTCTCACCCCTAGTCAATATGGCTTCCGTAAGGGCCGTTCTGCCATTGACCCCTTGCTGCGCTTGGATATGTATATTCGTAATGACTTTGCGAATAACCATTCGGTTATCGCTATCTTTTTCGACCTTGAGAAGGCTTATGACACAACTTGGAGATATATCTTGGCCCAGGCCCACTCCTTAGGCCTCCGAGGCAACCTACCATTCTTTCTTAAGGCCTTCTTAACTGACAGACATTTCCGGGTCTGGGTTAGTAATCAACTCTACCCGGAATTTGTCCAAGCTGAAGGTGTCCCCCAGGGATGTGTTCTGAGTACAACACTCTTTCTGGTTGCTATAAATAATCTGGCATCTGTTCTCCCATCCAATATTTGGTCATCGCTCCATGTGGATGACTTTGCTATAGCTTGTGCAGGTGCTGACTGTCACCTCATTGCAGTTTCCCTCCAGCATGCCATCAACCGGGTTTCTGATTGGCCCACCACTCACGGGTTTAAATTTTCTCTTGGCAAAACTCATCAAATTACGTTTACTAGACGTTCAGTGGTCTCTGATCATCCATTGTACCTATATGGCTCACGTATCCCAGAACGTGATACAGTCAGGTTTCTCGGCCTCCTGTTTGACCGTAGATTGTCCTGGAAACCTCACATTACCTCTCTGAAGGCAACTTGTCACACCAGGCTAAACCTTCTTAAAACCCTCGCACATCTTTCAGGGGGGGCTGATCGTAGAACTCTCCTTCGCCTACATTCAGCCCTAATTTTGTCGAAACTCGATTATGGTGACCAGATATATTCGGCGGCCTCCCCTGCTACTCTTTCCATCCTTAATCCCATCCATCACCAGGGATTACGCTTATGCCTTGGTGCATTTTGTTCTTCCCTGGTTGAGAGAGACTATGTAGAAGAGAACATTCCATCCTTATCCGATCGTCATGATGCACATTGCATTCGCTATTTTGTTCGCTCTCATGACCTCCATAATCCTTCCATGTATAGGATTGTTACAGATGTTAGTAGGCGCTCTTTATTTGTTCGTCGCCCCTGCTTACTTCATCCCTTTTCTCTTCGTCTACATTCACTCCTGTCTTCCCTTCAGATCCCACCTCTATATGTTCATGTGACATCTCCCTTTCCCCTGCCCCCTTGGGAAGTTCCTGCTGTCCGTGTGTGTTCTATTCCTCTACCTTGTGCGAAAGCCCAACTACATACGGCGGCTTCTCCCTCTTTCTTTCTAGACCATTTCTGTTCTCATTCCCATGCCATCGCAGTATACACCGATGTTTCAAAGTCATCTGACGGTGTCGGATTCGCAGCAGTCGTAGGAGGGCATCTATTACCCTCGGCTAGCATATTTACGGCTGAATTGTATGTCATTCTTGTGGCACTTATCCGTATTGCATCTATGCCTGTGTCACCATTTGTGGTCGTTTCAGACTACCTTAGTGCTTTACAGGCTATCCGAAAAATTGATACACCTCACCCCCTAGTTCTTCGTATCCACCTTTGGTTACACCGTATCTTTAGCAAGCATAAAGATATTGTTTTTTGTTGGGTCCCTTGTCATGTTGACGTACAGGGCAATGAACAGGCAGACACTGCTGCGTGGTCAGCAGTACATGACCTTCCAGTTTCATATAGAGGTGTTCCTTTCACGGACTATTTTGCAGTCATTGCTACCCACCTTCACACCCATTGGCAACAACACTGGTCTGACCTGCTGAATAACAAACTTCATTCTATTAAACCGGTTATAGGTTTCTGGCCTTCTTCTTGTCACCAATGTCGAGGTTGGGAGACTACTCTCTCCAGTCTTCGCATCGGCCACACTCTTCTTACTCACGGGTATCTCATGGAGAGGCTCCCTGCCCCTCTCTGTGAGCATTGTCAGGTTCCAGTGTCTGTTCGACATATTCTGCTGGACTGCCCACTCTATCATCGAGCACGCAGAATTTACCTTCAACGACGTCTTCGCTCTTCGGCCCTTTCTTTACCTTCCCTTCTTGGAGATGGACCCTCCTTTAATCCTGACTCTCTTGTTGACTTTTTGACAGAAACTGACTTACTACACAAACTCTGAAGATTATACCTCTAGCACCTCCCTCAGTCCCTTCTACCTCGATCTCTTGCTACCCTCTATCCCTGCACTATCCACCGTCATGCTGCACTCCATACCCTACTAATCATCCATCTCCCTCTTACAACCCACTCTCCCTGCATCCTACAATAACCTGCAGCGCTGTATAACCCCTGTGGTTTAGCGCTTCTATTTGATTATAATAATAATAATAATAATAATAATAATGCAGTAGGACTACTGTTCTATGCTAGGCAGGTTCAACCACACACTTAACACTGCAGGAGGCCTACTGGTCTATGCTAGGCAGGTTCAACCACACACAACACTACAGTAGGCCTACTGGTCTATGCTAGGCAGGTTCAGTCACACACAACACTGCAGTAGGCCTACTGGTCCATGCTAGACAGGTTCAACCCCAC
This sequence comes from Cherax destructor, assembly GCA_009830355.1. Classification (NCBI taxonomy): domain Eukaryota; kingdom Metazoa; phylum Arthropoda; class Malacostraca; order Decapoda; family Parastacidae; genus Cherax; species Cherax destructor. The sequence continues at coordinate 26,741 of WNWK01019592.1, forward strand.
ACAACACTGCAGTAGGTCTACTGGTCTATGCTAGGCAGGTCCAACCCCCACACAACACTGCAGTAGGCCTACTGGTCAATGCTAGACAGGTTCAACCCCACACAACTGCAGTAGGCCTACTGGTCTATGCTAGGCAGGTTCAACCCAACACAACACTGCAGTAGGCCTACTGGTCCATGCTAGGCAGGTTCAACCCACAACACTGCAGTAGGCCTACTGGTCAATGCTAGGCAGGTTCAGCCACACACAACACTGCAGTAGGCCTACTTGTCTGTTCTAGGCAGGTTCAGCCCACAACACTGCAGGAGGCCTACTGGTCTATGCTAGGCAGGTTCAACCACACATAACACTGCAGTAGGCCAACTGGTTCTGTTCTAGGCAGGTTCAACCCCACACAACACTGCAGGAGGCCTACTGGTCCATGCTAGGCAGGTTCAACCCCACACAACACTGCAGGAGGCCTACTGGTCCATGCTAGGCAGGTTCAACCCCACACAACACTGCAGGAGGCCTACTGGTCCATGCTAGGCAGGTTCAACCCCATACAACACTGCAGGAGGCCTACTGGTCCATGCTAGGCAGGTTCAACCCCACACAACACTACAGGAGGCCTACTGGTCCATGCTAGGCAGGTTCAACCCCACACAACACTGCAGGAGGCCTACTGGTCCATGCTATGCAGGTTCAACCCCACACAACACTGCATTAGGCCTACTGGTCCATGCTAGGCAGGTTCAACTCAACACCAGTAGCCACTACCACCATAAATATCAATCACCACCACCAACAACAATCACAGCAACAATATCCACGATATGGAACAACCACAATCACCACCACCAACAACAATCACAGCAACAATATCCACGATATGGAACAACCACAATCACCACCACCAACAACAATCACAGCAACAATATCCACGATATGGAGCAACCACAATTACCACCACCACCAACAATCACAGCAACAATATCCACGATATGGAACAACCACAATTACCACCACCAACAACAATCACAGCAACAATATCCACGATATGGAACAACCACAATTACCACCACCACCAACAATCACAGCAACAATATCCACGATATGGAACAACCACAATCACCACCACCAACAACAATCACAGCAACAATATCCACGATATGGAACAACCACAATCACCACCACCAACAACAATCAAAGCAACAATATCTACGATATGGAACAACCACAATCACCACCACCAACAACAATCAAAGCAACAATATCTACGATATACAACAAGCTTTATATCATCTTGATAAAGCTTTGAACACAGCTCAAACGTCGTTCCAATAAAAGCTTGTTCACCAACCTGTCCAACTAATATAGTGTTGACTGTATGTCATTTGCCTCCCGTGCAAGCTCGTCTCTGATTGGCTAATGACCTGTTACCTCGTTTCTGATTGGCTAATGACTTACCCCTACCAGTTACCCGTATTGCAGAGATTTTACAAAGGTGAATTATAGCCTGTTAACGATATAGCCTGTTAACGGTGGATTGTTTTAAGCTAGGTCTGTTGTAGCCTGTTAACGGTGTGCTGTTTTAAACTAGGTCTATTGTAGCCTGTTAACGGTGTGCTGTTTTAAACTAGGTCTGTTGTAGCCTGTTAACGGTGTGCTGTTTTAAACTAGGTCTATTGTAGCCTGTTAACGGTGTGCTGTTTTAAACTAGGTCTGTTGTAGCCTGTTAACGGTGTGCTGTTTTAAACTAGGTCTATTGTAGCCTGTTAACGGTGTGCTGTTTTAAACTAGGTCTGTTGTAGCCTGTTAACGGTGTGCTGTTTTAAACTAGGTCTGTTGTAGCCTGTTAACGGTGTGCTGTTTTAAACTAGATCTGTTGTAGCCTGTTAACGGTGTGCTGTTTTAAACTAGGTCTGTTGTAGCCTGTTAACGGTGGGTTGTTTTAAACTAGGTCTGTTGTAGCCTGTTAACGGTGGGTTGTTTTAAACTAGGTCTGTTGTAGGCTGTTAACGGTGGGTTGTTTTAAACTAGGTCTGTTGTAGCCTGTTAACGGCGGGTTGTTTTAAACTAGGTCTGTTGTAGCCTGTTAACGGTGTGCTGTTTTAAACTAGGTCTGTTGTAGCCTGTTAACGGTGTGCTGTTTTAAACTAGGTCTGTTGTAGCCTGTTAACGGTACGTACTTTCCTATGTATATAAATGTTTATTTAGGCTTATGTTTAATTTTTGACTATCTTGAGGACAGAAGAGATGTACTCACCTATTTGTGGTTGCAGGGGTCGAGTCATAGCTCCTGGCCCTGCCTCTTCACTGATTGCTACTAGGTACTCTCTCTCCCTGCTCCATGAGCTTTATCAAACCTCGTCTTAAAACTATGTATGGTTCCTGCCTCCACTACGTCGCTTTCTAGGCTATTCCACTTCCTGACAACTCTATGACTGAAGAAATACTTCCTAACATCCCTTTGACTCATAGGAGTCTTCAACTTCCAATTGTGACCCCTTGTTTCTGTGTCCCCTCTCTGGAACATCTTGTCTCTGTCCACCTTATCTATTCCTCGCAGTATTTTATATGTCGTTATCATGTCTCCCCTAACCCTCCTGTTCTCTAGTGTCGTCAGGCCGATTTCCCTTAACCTTTCTTCGTAGGACAATCCCCTTAGCTCTGGGAATAGTCTTGTTGCAAACATTTGCACTTTCTCTAGTTTCTTGACGTGCTTGACCAGGTGTGGGTTCCAAACTGGTGCTGCATACTCCAGTATGGGCCTGACGTATATGGTGTACAGAGTCTTGAACGATTCCTTAGTGAGGTATTGGAACGCTATTCTTAGGTTTGCCAGCCGCCCGTATGCTGCAGCAGTTATCTGATTAATGTGTGCCTCAGGAGATGTGCTCGGTATTATACTCACCCCAAGATCTTTTTCCTTGAGTGAGGTTTGCAGTCTTTGGCCACCTAGACTATACTCTGTCTGCGGTCTTCTTTGCCCTTCCCCGATCTTCATGACTTTACATTTGGCAGGGTTAAATTCAAGGAGCCAGTTACTGGACCAGGCTTGTAGCCTGTCCAGGTCTCTTTGTAGTCCTGCCTGATCCTCGACTGATTTAATTTTTCTCATTAACTTCACATCATCTGCAAACAGGGACACTTCTGAGTCTATCCCTTCCGTTATGTCATTCACATATACCAAAAACAGTACCGGTCCCAGGACTGACCCTTGTGGAACCCCACTCTGACACCTCGTCACGTACCATGACTCGTTTTTGCCTCCCTGTCAGATATTCTCTGATCCATTGCAGTGCTTTTCCTGTTACGTGTGCCTGATCCTCTAGCTTTTGCATTAACCTCTTGTGAGGAACTGTGTCGAACGCCTTCTTGCAGTCCAAGAAAATGAGGATTTGATATCCGGGTGGAAAGATTGCATCTGTTATCATCCTGGTGAGTTTAGTTTCTGTGAGTGCTATTATGTCTGGGGATGTCTCCTTTATTCTTTCATGCCACTCCTCACATTTATTTGTTATACCATCTGCATTTGTATACCAAACCTTCAACTTCTTTTCTAAAACCATAGTCAGGGGGGTACAATGGGGTTGGGAAAGTGGGAGACCTGATGAGGAACTATGGGTGGTTGATGTGAAGGTGCAGTTTGTAATGAGGCAGGTGGAAGCATTGGGTATGGCATGTGTGTTTTGGTTTAGATTGTTTGGCTGCATTGGGGTTGTCCAGGTTGGGGGACATCTGAAGGTATTTGAGCTTCCTCCTGAGTCTGGGTTCTCCTGTCCATCTCTCTTTCCTCCTTTTGTCTCTGTACCCTCTCTTTCAGTTTCTGTCTTTCTTCTCGTGTTCTGTCACAGTCGAGTTACACATTCCGGTAATCTAACATATCCCTTAGTCTTGCTTTCTGCAGAATCCTGTTTCGAGTCAATTCCGCCTTGAAAATCACTTTGACTGGCCAGATTCTTCCTCTTGCAAACCCCCCTATTCTCAGAAAATTTGCCAGCTGGGTCATGTCATCTTCTCCTATTGCTTTCATGATGCTTTCAATTGCTTTTTTCTCCCCTTGTCTTCTTGCTTCATAAGCTTCCCCTTCAGCTTCCCTGAGCCCATAAATAAAGACTGATCTATCTCTTTCATTCTCCCACTGCCTATCACTATGTAACCCCTGATTCGATTTAGTTGCCTCCATTGCAGCTTTCCTTTCTTCAATCTCTTCACTGTCTGTTATCCCTTGGTCCAGTGGCCTATCGCTTTCCTTTAACTTTCCCTGTGAATTGCTGTGGTCTGTTATGGCTTCTACGTATAGCTTAGCTCTCCCTTTTTCTACACTCCCCTCGATTGTTCCTGATGTGATCCTCTCTTTTTCTCGGGGCTCCACAATGGTCTGATATGGCCTCTGCATACAGTTGCACTCTGTTCTCTACAGTCCCCTTATTTGTGACTGAGGTAGCAGTTTTTGATACCATGTCCACATTGCTTTTTAGTTCTTTATGCTGTTTCAAATTTTTCAGTTCCTCTTCTAATCTCTGTATCTTAGCCTCTGCTGTTGTGACTTGCTTCTCTCACTTCCTGCTTTCTGCAGCTATCCTCTCCCCATTTGCTTGCTTTCTGCAGCTATCCTCTCATCCATTATCTTGCTTTCTGCAGCTATCCTCTCCTCCATTTTCATGCTAAGCTCCTCTAGCTTCCTTCCCCACTCATGTTCCCTTTTCATGAGCTCTGCTGCCCAATCTTCCTTTGCAGACTCATCCTCCAGTCCCCTAGTTTTCCGTCCTGCTCTCTGGGACCCCATTTTTTATTTTTAAGATGCCACAGAGTGAAAAACTATGTACTATTTCTGTGTGGTTGTTTTGTGGTGTGATTGCCTGAGTATTTGTGTGGGGGTGGAGGGAGGGAGAGGAGAAACTGGAGACAGTGGGGAAATGGAAGAGAGGTGGGTAGGGGGAAAGAGGGGGGAATATGAGGAGAGAGTGGAGGATGCAGAAGAAGAGGTGTAGAGAGAATGGGAGAGGGGAGGAGGGTGAGAGAGGAGGGTTCAGGAAGTGAGTGAGGGGAGAGGTGGGGGAGGGAGCAGGGAAAAGTGTGTGTGTGTGTGAGTTTTGTGTGTGTATTGTGTGTTGTGTGTGTGTGTGTTGTGTGTGTATATTGTGTGTATTGTGTGTGTATATTGTGTGTATTGTGCGTGTGTGTGTGTGTATTGTGTGTGTGTGTGTATTGTGTGTGTGTGTGTATTGTGTGTGTGTGTGTATTGTGTGTGTGTATGTATTGTGTGTGTGTGTGTTGTGTGGGTATATTGTGTGTTGTGTGGGTATATTGTGTGTTGTGTGGGTATATTGTGTGTTGTGTGGGTATATTGTGTGTTGTGTGGGTATATTGTGTGTTGTGTGGGTATATTGTGTGTTGTGTGGGTATATTGTGTGTTGTGTGGGTATATTGTGTGTTGTGTGGGTATATTGTGTGTTGTGTGGGTATATTGTGTGTTGTGTGGGTATATTGTGTGTTGTGTGGGTATATTGTGTGTTGTGTGGGTATATTGTGTGTTGTGTGGGTATATTGTGTGTTGTGTGGGTATATTGTGTGTTGTGTGGGTATATTGTGTGTTTGTGTGTATATTGTGTGTATTGTGTGTGTGTACTGTTTTGTGGTAACCAATTTATTGCTGCTGGGAGATGAGGGGAAGTTTTTTGTTTACTGACTGACTCTGTGTGACTGACTGACTGACTGTGTTTCTGATTGACTGACTGTGTGACTGATTTACTGACTGACTGTCTTCGGAGCTAGACCTCTGGGGTCTAGCTCCGTGGTGAAGTACTGGTTACTCTGATACAGAGGTTGCAGGTTCGAGTCCTGCTGTGGACGTAGAGACAATGTTTATATATATATATATATATATATACTCTCTCCCTCACACACACAAAACATACACACACACAACAACACACACACACACACTAACTGTCCAGTAAGAGAGAGAATATACACCCCCTGATTCATAAACAAGTGACACAGTATATACACCAGAATATACAACACAGGATGTAATATACACAACAGACTTTCCACACCAATCTCCACCTGAATACATAGATCTCACAGGAACTTACCACCAACACTAAAACCAATGTCTATCCTTCTTCTAATCCTTCCATTGTTAATCCATCTAATCTTCCTGTCTTCCCTCGTCACCATCATTCTATCTACATATTCCTCCATCTCTCCTCTTCTGACCTTGCCCAACACACCTAGATGATGCATGATAGTTAACCTGGATGATACATGATAGTTAACCTAGATGATACATGATAGTTAACCTGGATGATACATGATAGTTAACCTAGATGATACATGATAGTTAACCTGGATGATACATGATAGTTAACCTGGATGATACATGATAGTTAACCTGGATGATACATGATAGTTAACCTGGATGATACATGATAGTTAACCTGGATGATACATAATAGTTAACCTGAATGATACATGATAGTTAACCTGGATGATACATGATAGTTAACCTGGATGATACATGATAACCTGGATGATACATGATAATTAACCTGGATGATACATGATAGTTAACCTGGATGATACATGATAGTTAACCTAGATGATACATGATAGTTAACCTGGATGATACATGATAGTTAACCTGGATGATACATGATAATTAACCTAGATAATACATGATAATTAACCTAGATGATACATGATAACCTGGATGATACATGATAGTTAACCTGGATGATACATGATAGGTAACCTGGATGATACATGATAATTAACCTAGATGATACATGATAACCTGGATGATGCATGATAGTTAACCTGGATGATACATGATAATTAACCTAGATGATACATGATAACCTGGATGATACATGATAGTTAACCTGGATGATACATGATAGTTAACCTGGATGATACATGATAGTTAACCTGGATGATACATGATAGTTAACCTGAATGATACATGATAGTTAACATTGATCATATATGATAGTTAACATGGATGATACATGATAGTTAACCTGGATGATACATGATAGTTAACCTGGATGATACATGATAGTTAACCTGGATGATACATGATAGTTAACCTGGATGATACATGATAGTTAACCTGGATGATACACGATAGTTAACCTAGATGATACATGATAGTTAACCGGGATGATATATGATAGTTAACCTGGATGATACATGATAGTTAACCTGGATGATACATGATAGTTAACCTGGATGATACATGATAGTTAACCTAGATGATACATGATAGTTAACCTGGATGATACATGATAGTTAACCTGGATGATACATGATAGTTAACCTGGATGATACATGATAGTTAACCTGGATGATACATGATAGTTAACCTGGATGATACATGATAGTTAACCTGAATGATACATGATAGTTAACCTGGATGATTCATGATAGTTAACCTGGATGATACATGATAGTTAACCTGGATGATACATGATAGTTAACCTGGATGATACATGATAGTTACCCTAGATGTTACATGATAATCTGTATGATACATTATAGTTAACCTGGATGATACATGATAGTTACCCTAGATGTTACATGATAATCTGTATGATACATGATAGTTAACCTGGATGATACATGATAGTTACCCTAGATGTTACATGATAATCTGTATGATACATGATAGTTAACCTGGATGATACATGATAGTTAACCTAGATGTTACATGATAATCTGTATGATTCATGATAGTTAACCTGGATGATACATGATAGTTAACCTGGATGATACATGATAGTTACCCTAGATGTTACATGATAATCTGTATGATTCATGATAGTTAACCTGGATGATACATGATAGTTAACCTGGATGATACATGATAGTTAACCTAGATGATACATGATAGTTAACCTAGATGATACATGATAGTTAACCTAGATGATACATGATAGTTAACCTGGATGATACATGATAGTTAACCTAGATGATACATGATAGTTAACCTAGATGATACATGATAGTTAACCTAGATGATACATGATAGTTAACCTAGATGATACACGATAGTTAACCTAGATGATACATGATAGTTAACCTAGATGATACATGATAGTTAACCTAGATGATACATGATAGTTAACCTAGATGAAGTTAACAGTGAATAGTTATACCTAGATGTTACTGATAGTATGAATTCCTAGATGATACATGATAGTTAACCTAGATGATACATGATAGTTAACCTAGATGATACATGATAGTTAACCTAGATGATACATGATAGTTAACCTGATGATACATGATAGTTAACTGATGATACATGATAGTTAACCTGATGATACATGATAGTTAACATGGATGATACATGATAGTTAACCTAGATGATACATGATAGTTAACCTGGATGATACATGATAGTTAACCTAGATGATACATGATAGTTAACCTAGATGATACATGATAGTTAACCTAGATGATACATGATAGTTAACATAGATGATACATGATAGTTAACCTAGATGATACATGATAGTTAACCTAGATGATACATGATAGTTAACCTGGATGATACATGATAGTTAACCTGGATGATACATGATAGTTAACCTAGATGATACATGATAGTTAACCTGGATGATACATGATAGTTAACCTAGATGATACATGATAGTTAACCTAGATGATACATGATAGTTAACCTGGATGATACATGATAGTTAACCTAGATGATACATGATAGTTAACCTAGATGATACATGATAGATAACCTAGATGATACATGATAGATAACCTAGATGATACATGATAGTTAACCTAGATGATACATGATAGTTAACCTGGATGATACATGATAATTAACCTAGATACATGATAGTTAACATGGATGATACATGATAGTTAACATAGATGATACATGATAGTTAACCTGGATGATACATGATAGTTAACCTAGATGATACATGATAGTTAACCTAGATGATACATGATAGTTAACCTAGATGATACATGATAGTTAACCTGGATGATACATGATAGTTAACCTGGATGATACATGATAGTTAACCTAGATGATACATGATAGTTAACCTAGAAAGAAGCAGATAATTCTCTTGTACTCCCTACTATCTCTCTCCCATGCAGCTATCCCCTATCTCTCCCATGTACTTTCTACTATCTCTCCCATATACTCCCTGATATCTCTCCCATGTACTCCCTACTATCTCTCCCATATACTACCTGCTATCTCTCCCATATACTTCCTATCTCTCCCATGTACTCCCTACTATCTCCCATATACTCCCTACTATCTCTCCCATATACTCCCTGCTATCTCTCATGTACTCCCTACTATCTCTCCCATATACTTCCTACTATCTCTCCCATGTACTCCCTACTATCCCATATACTTCGTCCTATCTCTCCCATATACTTCCTGCTATCTCTCCCATATACTCCCTACTATCTCTCCCATATACTCCCTACTATATCTCCCATATACTTCGTCCTATCTCTCCCATATACTCCCCACTATCTCTCCCATGCAGGTATACCAGCTGTTATAAAATCTTATGGAGTTTTACCGTTCTTGCCTGGCCTTTGATCAAGCAGGCTGTTGCTGCTACCCTTCTTGCCAGGCCTTTGATCAAGCAGGCTGTTGCTGCTCCAGTTTTGTAAAAGAAAACAGAAAGAAAAAGAAAGTAATTTTTTGTGGAACTTTCGCAAGACAACAAATCTTGTTTGAACTTTAACTCTCGTTACAGCGGGAACTTAACGGGAACCTGACTCATATCTCACAGGGAGGAATCCAGGAGCTGTAGCACAACACTAATGACTTGACCGTTTGTTCCACCGTGATGACATATTAGGTGAGAGGGGTGAGGAAGGGGTGAGAGAGCGATGAGGAGGGGTGATGGAAGGAGTGAGGGGGTAAGTGAGGGGTGAGTGAGGGGGTAGGAGGTGAGTGAGGGGTGAGTGAGGGGTGAGTGAGGGGTGAGTGAGGGAGTGAAGTGAGGGGGTAAGTGAGGGTGAGTGAGGGTAAGTGAGGGGTGAGTGAGGGGGTGAGTGAGGGTGAGTGAGGGGTGAGTGAGGGGTAGTGAGGGGTGAGTGAGGGGGTGAGTGAGGGGGTGAGTGAGGGGGTAAGTGAGGGGGTGAGTGAGGGGGTGAGTGAGGGGGTGAGTGAGGGGGTGAGTGAGGGGGTGAGTGAGGGGAGTGAGGGTGAGGAGGGGTGAGTGAGGGGGTGAGTGAGGGGGTGAGTGAGGGGTGAGTGAGGGGAGTGAGGGGGTGAGTGAGGGGTGAGGAGGGGTGAGTGAGGGGTGAGGAGGGTGAGTGAGAGGGTGAGGAGAGGGTGAGGAGGGTAGGAGGAGAGGGAGGTGAGAGGGGTAGGAGGGGGTGAGGAATGGGGTGAGAGAGAGGGAGGGGGTGAGGGAGAGTACTACCTACGTTATGAGAGCAACACTAGAACAAGAAGCCACAATGTCTAGTACAGTCTAGTAACACAATATTGATGGAACGAATATCCACAAGTTGATGAATAAGACACATGTACAACACCAGGGTGTCTTTATTGATGAATAAGACACCTGTACAACACCTGGGTGTCTTTATTGATGAATAAGACACATGTACAACACCTGGGTGTCTTTATTGATGAATAAGACACATGTACAACACCTGGGTGTCTTTATTGATGAATAAGACACCTGTACAACACCTGGGTGTCTTTATTGATGAATAAGAC